>JAABOM020112340.1:0-24033 GCA_011800125.2 Solanum clarkiae | reverse complement strand
GGTTTCTCCAAAGTACTTTTACTGAAGCTATTTCTTTATTCCTTAGCTTCTTAACTTAATGATCTAGAATAGCAATAAGTACCTCTTCATATGTGAGATCTTCTGTAACCTGCACGTATTCAATAGGAGTGATACGGGATGGGTCACCTATGCATTTTTGAATCATTCAGACATGAAAAACTGGATGAACCATTGAAAGCTCTTGGGGTAGCTCTAGTTCATATACAACTTGCCTAAGCTTCTTAATAATTTTTTACGGACCTATGTATTGTGGGCTCAGTTTTCCTTTCTTACCAAACCTCATCACCCCTTTCATTAGAGACACCTTTAAAAATACCTAATCTCCTACTGAAATGATACTTGAGTGGTAGCTATTATTATATGCAAATTCAATAAGTGGCAAATGGTCCTCTCAACTACCTTTAAAATCCAATGCACAAGCTCACAACATATCTTCAAGTGTCTGAATGATTTGTTCTACTTGACCATCTATTTGAGGCTAGAATGCTGTACTCAAATTCACTTGTGTTCCTAAGCTCCTTTGGAAGGACTTCCAAAACTTTGCAGTGAATTGAGCCACCCGATTAGAGATAATGGAGATTGGGACTCCATGAATCCTGACTATCTCTTTGAGGTATAGCTTGGCATACTCTTCAGCTATATAATCCCTCCTGACTGGCAAGAAGTGTGCTGACCTTGTGAGTCTATCTACTATTACCCGTATGGAGTCAAACTTCTAAAATAAGCGAGGCAACCCAGTAACAAAATCCATATTGATCATATCCCACTTCCACGTTGGAAGCTCTATCCATTGAATATAACCTCCTAGCTTTTGGTGTTCTACTTTCACTTGTTGGCAATTCAGACATTGAGCCACAAATTTTGCAAGGTCCTTTTTCATGCCACCCCACCAAAACATTCCCTTCAGGTTATGGTACATCTTAGTTGATCCTGGATGGATTGAATATTGGGAATGATGGACTTCTTCTATTATCCTCTTTCTTAATCCATTAATATCAAGCACACATAATCTATTTTGGGAATAAAGGACTCCTTCTTGTGTAAGGTCAAAGCCCTTAATCATACCCTGACTCACCTTCTACTTAAGTTGTCATAAAACAGGATCCTCGAGCTGTTTTGCTTTCACCTCTATTACCAATGAAGACGCTGCTATATTATGTACAATAACCCCTTTCTTTGGAGTTTCAAGAAGGTGAACTCTCAAACTGGCTAGTTGTCATAGATCCTTAGCTACTTCTTGACTTACCACAGCTTGATCACCAGTATTCATGATTGTCTTACGACTCAGAGCACCGAGTACCACATTTGCCTTCCCTGGATGGTATAGTATATCTACATCATAATCTTTTATTAGCTCTAGCCATCTTCGCTGTCTTAAATTTAGGTCATTTTGCTTAAAGATGTATTGCAAACTCTTATGGTTAGTATATATGTCAACGTGAACCCCATAAAAATAGTGGCGCCATATTTTCAGAGCAAATACAACCGCTGCTAGCTAAAGATCATGAGTTGGGTAGTTTTTCTCATGTGTTCATAGCTATCTAGTCGCATAAGCAATTACCCTACCATACTGTGTCAGTTACACACCCTAAGCCAACTCTTGAAGCATCGTAATACACTGCATGCCCCTCGATGCCTTCTGGAAGTACTAGCATAGGTGCAGAAGTTAGCTTATTTTTTAGCTCGTAGAAACTCCTTTCACACGCATCATTCCATTGGAACTTGGTTGCCTTATGTGTCAACTTTGTTAGAGGTACAGAAAGAGAAGAAAAACCTTCACTAAAACTCCTGTGATAACCTACCAAACCTAGGAAGCTCTGAACTTCCGTAGGTGTCATTGGTCTTGTCCAATTTTTCACAACCTCTATCTCTTGTGAATCTGCCCTTATTCCCTCATCAAACACAATATGACCCAAGAATGCCACTGAGTCTAGTCAAAATTCACATTTAGAGAATTTGGCATACAACTTTCTACCACAAAGAACCTATAACACTTATCACAAGTGATTTGCGTGATCCTCTTCTCATCTTGAATATACCAAAATGTCATCTATAAATACTATCACAAACACATCCAAGACTGGCTTGAATAGCCTATTCATCAGATCCATAAAAACTACTAGTGTATTCGTTAGACCAAATGACATAACAAAAAATTCAAAGTGACCATAGCGTGTTCTGAAAGCATTTTTAGGTATATCTTTCTCCTTCACCCTCACTTAGTGATAGCCTGATCTCAAATCAATTTTTGAAAAGCATTTGGCACCCTGTAACTGATCAAATAAATCATCAATCCTGGGGAGGGGCTATTTATTCTTATTTGGCACCCTATTCAATTATCGATAGTCGATACACATTCTCAAAGTGCCATCCTTTTTATGTTCAAATAACACTGGTGCACCCCAAGGCGACACACTAGGTCTTATAAAATCCTTCGCAAATAGGTCTGTAACTGCTCTTTTAATTCACGCAATTCTGCTGGGGCCATTCTATATGGAGGGATGGAAATAGGTTGAGTACCTGGAAGTAAGTCAATACCAAAATCTACTTCTCGTTCTGAAGGTAAGCCTGGAAGTTCTTCAGGGAACCCATCAACAAATTCATTCACTACGGGAACTGATTGAAGAGTTGGTGATTCTGCCTCCATATCCATCACTCTAACTAAATGACATATATACCCCGTAGATATCATTTTTCTGGCCTTAAAATAAGAGATAAATTTACTCTTTGGCGCCCCAACATTGCCTTCTCATTCAAGAACTGCCTCATATGGAAAATTGAAGTACACTCTCTTAGTTCGACAATCCATGGTGGCATAGCAAGAAGCTAACCAATCCATACCCATTATAACATCAAATTGCACCTTTTTTTAGCTCAATAGGGTCAACTAATATGTCATGGTCAAAAACGTTTACTATACAGTCATAATAACCCTTCTACACATAATAGATTCACCGGTTGGTGTAGACACTTCAAATGGTTTGTTCAATAATTTGGGTGTTCTCTTAAGCATCCCAACAACTAGTGGACTAATGTATGATAGTGTATAACCAGGGTCAACTAATGCATATACATTATGTGAAAAGATGGATAATATACCTGTGACCATATCAGGTGAAGCTACCAAATTTTGCCGACTCCCCATTGCATAAGTGTGATTCTGGACTCCGCTAGAGCTAGCTGCCCCTCCAACACCTCTACCACAACCTATAGGTTCTTTTAGATCACACCAATTGGAGGCATTGACGATGATGATGCAACGACTAATCTAGTAGGTTGTGTTATACCACACATACGTCTCCTTGGGCAATCTCACATCATATGCCCTGGCGCACTACACTAGTAACAAGCGTCTGTCCCAACACGAAATATTCCTGAATGACGTCTTCCACATTGTTTATAAGGCTGCGTAGGGGTCATTTGCTGTCCTGCTGAATATCCTGCTGTCCGGGTGCCTTGCCCTTCACTTCTTGGACCAAACTGATTTCTCCTAGACCCTTGAAGTTGTGGTGGAGTACTGGCTTCAGAGTAGGAGGATGATGACCTAGTTAGTCTATTAGAAAACCAAGGCCTAAGCTCACCTTGGGACGTTGTAAACTGCCCTGTAGACCTGGCCCACTTTGATTGAGGCCTTTATAACTCTTGTGTCCTCCTTTGCCTCTGATCCTCCAATTTCTGTGCAAAAGCTTGCATTCTCTCTATATTCATGTGTTTGTTCAAGTAAAAAATGGTACAATATCTGACCAGATACGTATCCAGTCTATCCACATATCAATGAACTCTATCTACCATAGTAGACTACATTAGGAGCATACCTGGCCAGGGAATTAAATTGAAGGCTATACTCCCTCGCACTCATATTCCCTTGGTGGAGGTTCAAGAACTAATCTGCATGGGCCTCTCGGATCTCTAATGGCAAGTAATGGTCAAGAAATGCCTCTTTGAACTCCTTCCGGGTAGTTGGAGGTGCATCTATTCCCTTATATTGCTTCCAAGCTTCATACCATAATATAGCCACACCTTTCAACCTATAAGTCACTAACTTGACAACTTCTGTACCACTCACATGCATAACATGTAAAGTGTGCTGAATCTAATCAATAAAGTCTTGGGGATCTTCGTTTGGATCTGACCCAGTGAAGGATGGGGGGTGCAAATTAAGGAAGTCATGCATCCTCGTGCCAGCTGCCCTATTCGCACCACCTGCACCTATAACTGGACCTTCCTAAACTATACGAGTCAATAGTTGGACTGTATTTCTCAAATCCTGCATGGCAACATCGATAGGTGGTTCTGGGGGAATTTCACTACTTCCGGGGTCATCAGGAACTACAGGAATTGGAGATGTCTGTGAAAAAGACTTCTTTTGAACCTCATTTCATTGTCTCACCTGACTGGATATACCAACCACCACTTCTACTTCCTTTTCTTTACCTTTGTTTTACCTGGTTTCTGGCATACTTGCTATACAAAATAATTTAGGGGTTAGACATAATGCACCTATTATACTTAGCTCTATGGCATGATCTAAAGAATGAAGAGAAAGTAACAACTCCTAGATGCCACATTGCCTCCTGCTTATAAATGTGGTGCACAACATATCAATAAACAAGATTCTACATATACACGGCTTTGTAGACTCCCTAGGACGACCCGCTCTGATACCATTTCTGTCACGCCCAAAATCCTATTAAGGCGGACTGGCGCCCGTTGCCATAAGGCCTAGGAGAACCAACCTGTATCTATGTGCTTTCTATACATATTACAAGGGGTTTCTACATTCAATATGCCTTTAAGAAAGTAAATAGTAATAACAAGCCAAAAGGAAATGTATACCGCTAGGCCGTTAGGGCCACGATGTCTAGAGTACGAGACATGACCATACTTTAATTCACACAGTCTACAAAGCCTCTAGATAAGGAAAAGTATCTGATAAGGGTCGGGACAGGCCATGCCTCGGCTAACTATACAATACAAAAATATAAGCTCTTAACATATAAAGCTCTGAAGCAACTTGGAGCTTGGTAACAACAGCTGGATATCCTGTACTCCTACTAGAAAGATCTACTAGCACCTGTACCTGCAACATGAAATGCAGGTCTCTTGTAAGGGATGTCAATACGAGATAATGTACTGAATGTGTAAGGCATGAAATACTGTATATGAAGTAACAACTCAAATGAAACTATGCACTGGTGTAGGATAAGAGACCACCCCTTAGTTATACTGTGGGATTATGTACTTTATGTTTTTTTATTACTTTATCTTTACTGTATAATCTGTGCACAAAATCTAATACAAATGAACAACTGATAATTGGTAAATTTATATCGGGATCAGCCCTGGCTAGGCTTTTCCTTTAACCCCTTGAGCTACCCCCCGTGATAGGATCGACCCTGGCTAGGTGATTCTTCCACCTCTGTGGTTACCACCCATCAATAAGCAATATACTTTACTTTATCTTTCAATTACCTTTGAGATAATTTTTTTGGTGGTCTTAATATTGGAGATGTAGGACTGTAGATACAACATATGATATGTAAATAATCACAAATGATAACACCATAATGAAAGGAGTAGGTTACACAAATAACGAAATGCATAGGAGGTAGAACAATACATGAACTTTATTTAGTAGAACGAACTAGTGTATCTTGGTATCCAAGTATGTATGTAGATTTGAAAGTGACTATGTATGGGAGCATACGAACATGTGAAAGAGTGGAGACACGGTTAGTAGTTGTGTCGAAGTTGGTAAATGACTTTATGTGCCAACGAAGAATCTAGATTTCATGCCAAGTAATACGAAATCGAGTAGCCTTACATACCTCGCTTTACGACCTCTCTATTACCTCGAGATAACCTTACCTTCCTCCAAATTTTTATCTACAATATAGTAGGTGATAAACCTAGCATTAGTAGCTAATAGATAGATCTTGGCAACCCAATCTCATATAAAAACAATATACGGGCAGCAAGCATATAATTGTAAACCCGAGCGTGTTCTTTCAATCTTTCCGCTTATAATCATATTTTATAATATACATTCTCATATACATATCATGTGCAACCTGTTTTAGTGCCATAATAGTCTTATAATAGCCCACAAGGCATAACACATAACAATTTTATGCAACATACAAATAGGCAACATAAGGTTACATCCCTTCGCTACATTTTGACATCGACAATCCCAAACCTGTTTCAACTTTACCCAAATGTTCTCAACACATCTATACACAAAACAACCTTAATATAGTCCTAGAACAGTACCAAAGTAGCCATGTAGGATGTGAGGCAATAGCCTTTCATCCATCATCCCGCAAGTTTGTACTAAGAACACAATTGCGATATCCCATAAGAACTCACTTTCACGGACTGTAAAAGTGGTGTAGCAGCTTAGTTACATCACTAACAAACTAAACGTTATTAAAAATGTAAGTCTTACTTCATAATTCAGACAACCAAGAAGAGAAAATCCTCTTGAAAAATAAAAAAAGTTCACAAAAATCCTTAGGACACATGCTGTCCAAATTTCTAGCACAAGCATTACTAGCATATACTTCTTGTTTGTCATGGGACAAGTATAAAAAATACATAGATATTTCCACTTACCTTAGCATTCAATATTAAGGTTTCCTTCAAGAACCCTAGAGGGTTGTATTGGCTACTTTGTGAAGTGAAGTAAAGAGAAAAAGAAGAGTCTTTAGGAAGCTGAAAATTTGTTTGAAAGTGAAATGATTTTAGGGGTTATTTTTGAGCACTTTTAAAGGTTCTATTTGGTAGACTTTCACTTGAACTTTTGACCACATACTAACAGATATCAATAAGCTTGTGATGCAGCAACTTTGCCCTCACACTTGGGCCTAAATGGGTCTCAAAGTTGATGAGCCTTGGCTACTCATTTTCCTAATTCCTTTTCACTTAGTTTGGGCCCAATTAGTCAAGTGGGTTGTGATGTACTTGGGCCCTTTTATTATTCATCTTGGGCTGTAAGTACTGTCCATTTATGATGGTAAAACATGGGCTAAAGTTACACTCTTAACAAATACTTTATTCATTATCGGACTTGCACAAATTCGATGTCGGGCCTCATCTCCGTTTAAATAGCAAATTTAAGCTAAGCAAGTAGGTTTCTAGCTTTCTAAGTCCTACAATAATCTCACTTCTTCACCTCATTTAAGGTCGTGATCTCCTCAATTTGACTTAAAATGTATTCACACTCGACTCTCTTCAGCGTTAGACATACATATCGCCCTTTAATTGGAGATTCAAGCACTTTTAAAAATTGGTGCTAATTTGAAAAGCCATATCTTGTTTCATTTGCGTAGTGCTAGTACTATAAGATGTGTGTTGTTACATCCTTCCCCCTTAGGAACCTTCGTCCTCGAATGTTAGCACAATTGGATAGCTTAACCAAGTTTAAACCTTTACTTACATAAACTTTTGAAAATACACTAAGTATTCAATCACGCGTACCTATTAATGTCCCAATTCTACATGTTGGACTTCCTCTTTAGCTTCGAATAAGTAAGGGTATTTTGATTTCATGGTGTCCTCAGCTTCCCATGTTATTTCTTATGCTTGCTGGTTTCTCCAAAGTACTTTTACTGAAGCTATTTCTTTATTTCTTAGCTTCTTAACTTGACGATCTAGAATAGCAATAAGTACCTATTCATATGTGAGATCTTCTATAACCTTCACATCTTCAATAGGAGTGATACGGGATGGGTCACCTATGCATTTTCGAAGCATTGAGATATGAAAAACTGGATGAATCATTGAAAGCTCTTAGGGTAGGCCTAGTTCATATGCAACCTGCCCAAACTTAATAATTTTATATGGCCATATGTAACATGGGCTTAGTTTTCCTTTCTTAGCAAACCTCATCACCCCTTTCATTGGAGACACCTTTAAAAATACCCAATCCCCTATCGAGAATTCCAGTCCTCTCTTTCTAGCATCCACATATGATTTGTGATGACTCTGGGCTGTTTCTAGCCGCTGCTGTATTACCTTAACCTTTTCCATGTCTTGTTATACTAGATCTGGCCCAAGCAAAGTGGTTTCACCCACTTCAAATCATCCAATCAGTGACATACTTTTCCTTCCATACACAGCTTCATAAGATGCCATCTTGACACTTGAGTGGTAGCTATTATTATAGGTAAATTCAATACCTTTAAAATCCAATGCACAAGCTCGCAATATATATTCAAGTATCTGAATGGTTCGTTCTTCTTGACCATCTATTTGAGGGTGGAATATTGTACTCAAATTCACTTGTGTTCCTAAACTCCTTTGGAAGGACTTCCAAAACTTTGCAGTGAATTGAGCCTCCCGATCAGAGATAATGGAGATTGGGACTCTAAGAAGCCTGACTATCTCTTTGAGGCATAGCTTGGTATACTCTTCAGCTGTATAATCACTCCTGACTGGCAAGAATAGTGCTGACCTTGTGAGTTTGTCGACTATAACCCATATAGAGTCAAACTTCTGAAATGAGTGAGGCAACCCGGTAACAAAATCCATATTGATCATATCCCACTTCTATGTTGGAAGCTCTATACATTGAATATAACCTCCTGACTTTTGGTGTTCTACTTTCACTTGTTGGAAATTTGGACATTGAGCCACAAATTTTGCAAGGTTCTTTTTCATGCCTCCCCACCAAAACATTCCCTTCAGGTCATGGTATGTCTTAGTTGATCCTGGATGGATTGAATATCGGGAATAATGGACTTCTTCCACTATCCTCTTTCTTAATCCATCAATATCAAGCACACATATTCTATTTTGCGAATGAAGTACTCCATCTTGTGTAAGGTCAAAGCCCTTTATCATACCCTCAGTTACCTTCTCTTTAAGTCGTCGTAAAACAGGACCCTTGAACTATTTTGCTTTCACCTCCATTACCAATGAAGACGTTGTTGCATTATATAAAATAACCCCTTCCTTTGGAGTTTCGAGAAGGCGAACTCCCAAACTGGCTAGTTGACATAGATCCTTAGCCACTCCTTGACTTATCACAGCTTGATCACCAGTTTTCATGATTGCCTTATGACTCAGAGCATCGGCTACCACATTTGCCTTCCCTAGATGGTATAGTATATCAATGTCATTATCCTTTGTTAGCTCTAGCCATCTCCACTGTCTTAAGTTAAGGTCTTTCTACTTAATGATGTATTGCAAACTCTTATGGTCAAATATATGTCAACGTGATCCCCATACGAATAGTGGCAACATATTTTAAGAGAAAATACAACCGCTGCTATCTCAAGATCATGAGTTGGGTAGTTTTTCTCATGTGGTCGTAGCTGTCTAGATGAATAAGAAATTATGCTGTGTCAGTACACACCCTAAGCCAACTCTTGAAGTATCGCAATACACTACATACCCCTCAGTGCCTTCTGAAAGTACCAGCATAGGTGTAGAAGTTAGCTTATTTTTCAGCTCCTGGAAGCTCCTTTCATATGCATCATTCCACTGGAACTTGGTTGCATTATGTGTCAACTTTGTTAGAGGTGCATAAATAGAAGAAAAACCTTCAATAACCTCCTGTAATAACCTGCCAAACCTAGGAAGCTCCGAACTTCTGTGAGTGTCGTTGGTCTTGGCCAATCTTTCTTAGCCTCTATCTTTTGTGAATCAACCCTTAGTCCCTCATTAGACATAATATGGCCCAAGAATGCCACTGAGTTTAGCCAAAATTCACATTTAGAGAATTGGCATACAACTGTCTATCACGATGAACCTGTAACACTTGTTGTAAGTGAATTGCGTGGTCCTCTTCTAATCTTGAATACACCAAAATGTCATCTATAAATACTATCAGGAACACATCCAAAAATGGCTTAAATACTATATTCATCAGATCCATAAAAACTACTAGTGCATTCGTTAGCCAAAATGACATAACAAGAAATTCAAAGTGACCATATCGTACTCTGAAAGCAGTCTTATGTATATCTTTCTCCTTCAGCCTCACTTGGTGATAACCTGATCTCAAATCAATTTTTGAAAAGCATTTGGCACCCTGTAACAGATCAAATAAATCATTAATCCTGGGAAGGGGGTATTTATTCTTAATTGTCACCCTATTCAATTGTCGATAGTCGATACACATTCTCAAAGTGCCATCCTTTTTACGTACAAATATCATTGGTGCACCCCAAGGGGACACACTAGGTCTTATAAAACCCTTCTCAAATAAGTCTTTTAACTGTTCTTTTAATTCACGCAATTCTGGCGGGGCCATTCTATATGGAGGGAGGAAATAGGTTGAGTACCTGGAAGAAAGTCAATACTATAATGTACTTTTCGTTTTGGAGGTAAGCCTGGAATTTCTTTAGGGAACACATCAACAAATTCATTCACTGCTGGAACTGATTGAAAAGTTTGTGATTTTGCCTCCATATCCCTCACTCTAACTAAATGACATATATTCCCCTTAGATATCATATTTCTGGCCTTAAAATAAGAGATAAATTTACTCTTTGGTGCCCAAACATTGCCTTCCCATTCATAAACTGCCTCATATGGAAAGTGGAAGTACACTCTCTTAGTTCGACAATCCACGGTGGCATAATAAGAATCTAACCAATCCATACCCATTATAACATTAAATTCCACCATTTTTAGCTTAATAAGGTCAGCCAATATGTCACGGTCAGAAATAGTTACTACACAGTAATAATAATAATAACCCTTTTAACCAAAATAGATTCACCGATTGGTGTAGACACTTCAAATGGTTTGTTCAATAATTTGGGTGTTCTCTTAAGCTTCCCAGCAACTGGTGGGGTAATGTATGATAGTATGGAACTAAGGTTAATTAATTCATATACATTATGTGAAAAGATGGACAATATACCTGTGACCACATCAGGTGAAGCTTTCAAATTTTGCCAACTCCCCAGAGCATAAGTGCGATTCTGGACTCCGCTAGAGCTAGTTGCCCCTCTAGCACCTCTACCACAACCCATAGGTGCTTGTTGACCCCCAACTATTGGAGGAACTAATGATGAAGATGCAACAACTGATCTAGTAGGTTATGTTATATCACCCATATGTCTCCTCGGGCAATCTCTCATCATATGCCCTGGCGCACCACACCAGTAACAAGCGTCTGTCCCAACATGACATCCTGAATAACTTCTTCCACACTATTTGCAAGGCTGCATAGGGGTCATTTGTTGTCCTACTGAATATCCCATTGTCAGGGCGCCTTGCCCTTCACTTCTTGGACCAAACTGATTTCTCCTAGACCCCTAAAGATGTGGTGAAGCATTGGCTGCAGAGTAGGAGGATGATGGCCTAGGAGGTCTATTAGAAAACCGAGGCCTAAGCTCACCTTGGGACGGTGTAAACTGCCCTTTAGACCTGGCCCTCTTGGATTGCGCCCTTTCTAATTCTTGTGTCCTTCTCATTTGCATATGATCCTCCAATTTCTATGCAAAAGCTCGCATTATTTCTATATCTATGTCTTTGTTCAAGGAAGAAATGGTATAGTCTTTGAACAGATACGTATCCAATCTATCCACATATCTATGTACTCTATCTACCATAATAGCAACTACATTAGGAGCATACCTGGCCAGGGAATTAAATTGAAGGCTATACTCCCTCACACTCATATTCCCTTGGTAGAGGTTCAAAAACTGATCTGCACAGTCCTCTCGGATCTCTAATGGCAAGTAATGGTCAAGAAATGCCTCTTTGAACTCCTTCCAGGTAGTTGGATGTGCATCTATTCCCTTAGATTGCTCTCAAGCTTCATACTATAATATAGCCACACCATTCAACCTATATGTCGCTAATTCGACAACTTTTGTACTACTCACATGCGTAACATGTAAAGTGCGCTGAATCTAATCAATAAAGTCTTGGGGATCTTCATTAGGATCTGATCTAGTGATGGTTGGGGGGTCCAAATTAAGGAAGTCACGTATCCTCGTGCCAGCTGCCCTATTCGCACCACCTACACCTATTACTGGACCTTCCTATCTTTGACCTTCGCCAGTAACTATACAAGTCAATAGTTGGACTGCATTTCTCAAATCCTGCACGGTAGCATCGATAGGTGGTTCTGGAAAATTTCACTACTTTTGGGGTCATCAGGAACTGCAGGAGTTGGAGATATCTGTGACAGAGACTCCTCTTGAACCTCATTTCGTTGTCTCACCTGACTGGGTATACCAACCACCACTTCTACTGCCTTCCCTTTACCTTTGTTTTTCAAGGTTTCTGATATACTTATTGTACAAAATAGTTTAGGGGTTAGACACAATGCACCTATTACACTTGGCTCTTTGGCACGATCTAAAGAATGAAAAAGAAAGTAACAACTCCTAGATGCCATGTAGCCTCTTGCTTATAAATATGGTGCACAACACATTGATACGCAAGATTCTACATAGACACGGAATTGTACACTCCCTAGGATGACCCACTCTTATACCACTTCTATCACGCCCAAAGTCCCATTAAGGCGGACTGGAACCCGTTGCCAATAAGGCCTGAGAGAACCAACCTGTATCTATGCACTTTCTGTACATATTACAAGAGATTTCTACATTCAATACGCCTTTAAGAAAGTAAAAAACAATAACAAGCCAAAAGGAAATATTATGGCTAGGCCGTTGGGGCCACGATGTCTAGAGTACGAGACATGATCACACTTTAATTTACATAGTCTACAAAGCCTCTAGATAAGGAAAAGTATCTAATAAGGGTCGGTACAAGTCCCCGCTTGACTAACTATACAATACAAAAATATAAGCTCTAGACACACAAAGCTCCGAAGAAACCTAGAGCTTGGTAACAATAGCTGGATATCCTGTACTCCTACTGGGGAGATCTACTAGCACCTGTACCTGCAGTATGAAGTGCAGTTCCCCCGTAAGGGATGTCAGTACTAGATAATGTACTGAATATGTAAGGCAAGAAATACTGTATATGAAGTAACAACTCAAATAAAACTATGCACTGGTGTAGGATAAGAGACCACTCCTTGGTTATACTGTGGGATCATATACTTTATATTCTTTTTATTACTTTACCTTTACTGTTTAATCTGTGCACAACATGTAATACAACTGATTAGCTGATTAGTGGTAAATCTATATCGGGATCGACCCTGGCTAGGCTTTTCCTTTAACCCCTTGGGTTACCCCCCGTGATAGGACCGACCCTGGCTAGGTGATTCTTCCACCCCTAGGGTTACCAACCATCAATAAGCAATATACTCTACTTTATCTTTCAATTACGTTTGATATGATTCTTTTGTGGTCATAATATTAGAGCTGTGGGAATGTAGATACAACATATGACATGTAAATAATCACAAAAGACAACACTACAATGAAAGGAGTAGGTTACACAAATAATGAAATGCGTAGGAGAAAGAACAACACATGAACTTTATTTAGTAGAACGAACTCGTGTATCTTGGTATCCAAGTATGTATGCAGATTTTAAGGTGACTATGTATGGGAGCATATGAACATGTGAAAGAGTGGAGACACAGTTAGTAGTTGTGTCGGAGTTGGTAAGTGCCTTTATGTGCCAAGGAAGAATCTAGATTTCATGCCAAGTAATATGAAATCGAGTAGCCTTACATACCTCGCTATACGACCTCGCTATTACCTCGAGATAACCTTCCCTTCCTCAAAATTTTTATCTACAACATAGTAGGTGAAGAAACTAGCATTAGAAGCCAATAGATTCATCTTGGCAGCCCAATCTCATAAAAAACAACATACGGGCAGCAAGCGTATAATTGTAAATCCGAGCGTATTCTTTCAATCTTTTCATCTAATCGAATTTTGCAATACACATTCTCATAAACATATCATGTGAATCCTGTTGTAGTGCTATAACAGTCTTCCAACAGTCCACAAATCACAACACATAATAATTCTATGGAACATACAAATAGGCGGCATAACGTTACATCCCTTCGCTACATTTTGACATCGACAATCATGAACCTGTTTCAACTTTACCCAAACTGTTCTCAACACATCTATACATAAAAACATCCTTAAAATAGTATTAGAACAGTAACAAAGCATCCATGAAGGACGTGAGGCAATAGCCTTCCATCCATCAGCCTACAAGTTTGTACTAAGAACATAATTGCGATATCCTATTAGAACTCACATTTGCGGACTATAAAAGTGGTGCAACAGCTTAGTTACATCACTAACAAACTAAATCTTATTAAAAGTGTAATTCTTACTTCATGATTCAGTATACCAAGAAGAGAAAATTCTCTTGAATAACAAGAAAAGTTCACAACAATCCTTAGGACACATGCTATCCAAATTTCCAGCACAAGCATAACTAGTATATACTTCTTGTTTTTCATGGGATAAGTATAAAAAAAACCTAGATATTTTCACTTACCTTAGCCTTCAATATTAAGGTTTCCTTCAAGAACCCAAGAGGGTTGTATTGGCTGCCTTGTGAAGTGAAGTAAAAAGAAAAAGAAGAGTCTTTAGGAAGCTGAAAATTTGTCCAAAATGAAATGATTTAAGGGGCTGTTTTTGATCCCTTTTAAAGGTTCTCTTTGGCCGACTTTCACTTGAACTTTTGACTACATATAAACATATATTAACAAGCTTGTGATTCAGCAGCTTGGCCCTCACACTTGGGCCATGGGTCTCAAAGTTGATGGGCCTTGGCTGCCCATTTTCCTAATTCCTCTTCACTTATTTTGGGCCCAATTAGTCAAGTAGATTGTGATGTACTTGGGCCCTTTTATTATTCAGCTTGGGCTGTAAGTAGTTTCCATTTACGATGGTAAAACACATGCTAAAGTTATACTCTTAAGCCAGACTTTATTCATTATCGGACTTGAACAAATTCGATGTCGAGCCTCGTCTCCGTTTAGTTAGCAAATTTAAGCTAAGAAAGTAGGTGACTCACCTGCTAGCTTCCTAAGTCCTACAAGAACCTCAATTATTCACCTCATTTAAGGTCGTGATCTCCTCAATTTGACTTAAAACTTATTTACACTCGACCCTCTGCAGCGTTAGACATACATATCGCCCTTTAATTGGAGATTCAAGCACTTTTAAAAATTGGCGCTAATTTGAAAAGCCATATCATGTTTCATTTGCATAGTACTAGTACTGTAAGATGTGGGGTGTTACTACTTTACATATAATTCATCATGAATATAAGCTCATTTTATCATCATAACTTCAATCAAATCATATCTCATTCTTTCAACCTTTATTTCCACAAGAAACCCTAGCCGGACATTTTATCAAACACTTGGGGGGGTGTAATGGGGGTAAAAGACCATGCAATTTAGAGATGAAATCTTGTAAGAAAATTTGTTGTAAAACCATCAATCAACACGTTGCAACATCTAAAGATATTCACATCAACATCCCTCATCAAATCCAATATTAGATCCAAGATTTAAAGCTCAGAACATGCTAAAACAACCATACATTCATGAATTAAAATCACAGTGCAGTAAATTTCTCATCATATAAGACCCACATGTAAAATCAACTTTAAATCATGCAATATTAGTAAAAAGGAGGCTTAGGCACTATGGGTAGAAGGACCAATGGTTCAACACCACATACATTAGCTTTGGAGAAGTTCTTGGTGAAGTTAGAAAATGGAGGCTTGAAGCTTGAAGAAAATCCTTAGGTCCGGATGATGGTTTTGAGTCTTGAATTTTGGAGTGAAAATATGGCTAAGTGTTTTGGGGAGTATTGGGAAATGTTTAGGATGATATAAGGGTGAAATTTGGCTAAGTATAGATAAAAACACGCTTGGGAAAATTTGGACCCAAACTTAGAATATTTGGACCGTACAAGAAAAACACTGCCAGGAAAATACACTTCTCCGCGTCGCAGAGAGGATGCGGAGAAAGAATTACACATGAGCGCGTCCTTGGCGCGTAGCGGAGGCAATGCGGAAACCTCACTGGAATTTGCACTTTCAAAAATTGAAATTGCTATTGTTTTGCTCTTAAATCGGGGTTAGACCCTCTTTCACCTAATTTTGACCCCCCGATCACAAATATGAAGTTAGATTTTCAAAATAATGAACAGATTTTTAGATATATGGAAATTAAAATTTTGGGCATTCTGAGGCACGTTTTGGGGCACTTTTTGGGGTCGTTAGAATATCTCCCCCTTGAGAACATTCATCCCCGAATGTAAAAGAGATGTATAAGACAAGAGAGATCATGAATAAATCAGCCCCAACAAGAATGCAACATAACATGTAAAACATTATTTTCAAATTCTCAACATAAGTGTAAAATCATCATAAGTTTACAAACTTAAACATGCATGCATATGAATGGCATAGGGGCTGAAATGTAAGACTTCAAATCACATATGGGACTTAGGATTAGTACCTTAGGCTTGAGTGGAGTGGAAAAGATGAGGATACCGCTTTTGCATGTCCGCTTCGGCCTCTCATGTAGCATTTTCAACTTGTTGGTTCCTCCAAAGGACCTTAACAGATGGCACCTCCTTGTTCCTCAATCTCTTTACTTGCCTATCCAAGATCTGAACAGGAACCTCCTCATAGGTCAAGTTATCCTCAACAATACCCACAACATCAAGAGGCACAATGGCATTAGGATTACTAACACATTTTCTCAATATATAGACATGGAATACCAGATGGACCAAATTCATTTCACTAGGCAACTTTAACTCATAAGCTACCTTGCCAACACTATCTATCACCTCATAAGGACCAACATTCCTTGGGCTAAACTTTCCCTTTTTACCAAAACGGACCACACCTTTCATTGGAGAAACCTTCAAATAGACCCAATCACCCACTTGGAACTCTAGGTCTTTCCTTCTTACATCGGCATAGGATTTTTGACGATTTTGCGCCGTTCTCAACCTTTCTATAATCATCTTAACCTTCTCAAGAGCTCCATAACCAGATCCGTCCCCAATAAAGCCACCTCTCTAACCTCAAATAACCTACTGGCGATCTACAACATCTTCCATAAAGAGCCTCAAAGGAGTCATACCGATGCTAGAGTGATAGCTATTGTTGTAGGCAAACTCAATCAATGGAAGATGGTCATCCCGACTTCCCTTAAGCTCCAATACACAAGCCCTAATCATATCCTCAAGTGTTTGAATTATCCTTTCGGCTTGGCTATCCGTTTGAGGGTGGAAGGCTGTACTAAGGTGAACTTCGGAACCAAGACCCCTTTGAAAAGACTTCCAAAAACGTGAAGTAAGTTGTGCACCACAATCCAATATAATGGATAAAGGAACCCCATGTAACCTCACTAACTCATGGATGTATAACCTTGCATACTCTCTAGCCCCATATGTAGTCTTAACTGGTAGAATGTGAGCCGCTTTCGTCATGCTATCAACCACCACCCATATGGAATCAAAACCTTTCCTAGTCTTGGGCAACCTAACCATAAAATCTATATTAATCACCTCCCATTTTCAAGTAGGAATCCCTATGTTTGGGCTAGGCCCAACCGACCTTTGATGTTCCGCTTTGACTTGTTGATAACTATGGAAACCAAACACAAACTTAGCAATGTCCCTTTTCATGCCTCCCCACCAATACACATCCCTCAAGTCTCTATACATTTTGGTGGAACCGGGGCGGATAGAATAAGGAGAATTATGGGTCTCATCAAGAATTCTCTCCCTCAAACCATCAACACATGGCACATATAACCTACCTTGGTATCGAAGATCCCCATCTCCCCCTTGGGAGAAAACCTCTATTTTTCCTTCTTTCACCAAGGCCTTCAATTCAAGCAAGGAAGAGTCTAGATATTTTTTTCCTATTACCTCATCAACGAAAGAAGATTTAGAACCATCAACAACAACAACACCATTACCCACATCTTCCAACCTCACCCCCAATCTAGCTAATCTATGCACCTCTCTATCCATCTCCCTATCACCGCTATCTGCATGAGCTAGGCTACCCATAGACACCCGACTCAAAGCATCCGCCATAATATTTGCCTTATTGGGATGGCAATGCACACTCATGTCATAGCCCTTAAGGAGTTCTAGCCACCTTCTTTGTCTCAAGTTGGTATCTTTTTGAGTGAAGACATATTGAAGGCTCTTATGATCGGTGAAGATGTCAACATGAACCCATGCAAATAATGATGCCAAATCTTTAATGCAAACACCATGGCGGCTAATTCAAGGTCATGGTAGGGTAGTTCTTTTCATGCACTTTGAGTTGCCTAGAAGCATAGGCTATGATCTTACTATTTTGCATTAGCACACAATCCAAAACAACTCTAGATGCATCACACTACACAACAAAGCCCTCAAGCCCATCCGGTAGTGACAATATAGGAGCGGATACAAGTCTATCTTTTAATGTTTGGAAGCTTTTCTCACATTCATCGATCAACACAAACTTAACCTTCTTTTGAGTCAATTCTATCATAGGAGAAGCAATGGATGAGAACCCATTCACAAACCTTCTATAGTAACCCGCAAGGCCCAAGAAACTCCTAATATCCGACGAGGTCAATGGTTTAGGCTAATTCCTAATCTTATCGGTCTTCTTAGGATCCACTTTAATACCATCCCCCGACACCACATGACCCAAGAATGCAACCTCCCCCAACCAAAACTCACACTTGTCATATTTAGCATACAATTTCTCCTCCCTCATTCTTTCCAACACAACCCTCAAATGACCCATATGCTCTTTCCTACTATGTGAATAGATCAAAATATCATCAATGAAGACAACAACAAAGGAATCAAGGTAGGGTTTGAAGACCCTATTCATTAGGTCAATGAAGATGGCTGGTGCATTAGTCAACCCAAAGGACATCACTACAAATTCATAGTGCCCATATCTAGTCTGGAAGGCCGTCTTAGGAATATCACAGTCCCTCACCCTCATTTGATGGTACCCAGACCGAAGATCAATCTTAGAGAAAAAATTGGTCAAACAAGTCACCGATTCTCAGAGGAGGATACCTATTCTTTATAGTGACCCTATTGAGTTGCCGGTAGTCAATGCACATCCTAAGTGACCCAAATTTCTTCTTTTCAAACAACACCAATGCACCCAAGGTGATTGGCTAGGTCTAATAAATTCCTCCTCCAACAAATCTTTCAATTGTTCCTTTAACTTCTTCAACTCCACCAGGGCCATACGGTAAGGGCGAATGGAGATAGATTGAGTGTCGAGAAGGAGATCTATGCCAAAATCTATCTTCCTTTCGGGAGGGACACCAAGAAGGTCATTTGGAAAGACATCAGGAAACTCACTTACAACCGGAACTGACTCAATGGAAGGGACCTTGGACTCCACATCTTTAACGCTCACAAGATGATGCAAACACCTTTTGGGAATCAACTTTGGGGCTTTAATGCATGAGATGAACCTACTCTTCACCATCACATCAAAACTCTCCCACTCAAGGAAGAGTTCATTTGGAAATTGAAACTTGAACCTACGGTTTCTACAATCAATAGAAGCATAGTACACATGCAACCAATCCATCCCAAGAATAACATCAAAATCAACCATATCTAATTCAACAAGATCACAAGGTAGGATTTTATGCAAGATGTAAATCAGATAATTTTTATACACCCTCCTAGCAATAATAGATGCACCAATAGGAGTAGACACCTCATATGACTCATGCAACAACTCTGACTCAACATGGAATTTTTTATCAATAAAGGGGGTAACAAAGGAAAGGGTGGCACCCAGATCAATCAAAGCATATCCATCAAGATCAAAGATTTTCAACATACCAGTAATAATATCGGTGACCTCACCAACCCTTTGCCTCCCATGTAGAGCATAAAATTGGTTGTTCCTTGGGGCACCACCTTGTGGACCACCTCTACCCAATAGAACCATATTTTCACCCCGAACTTTGCCGCGATTTCTTGGACAATCTACCTTCTTATGTCCAAGCTCCCCACAACCAAAGCATGCATTAGAATCCTTCAAACATGAGCCATTATGACTCTTTCCATATCTAGGACATACATCATTAGGAGCCACACAACCAATACCTTGAGGTCTAGGGACGTCATTGATAAACTCCCTATTTGTAACAAGAGGAGGCCTTAGGCCTTGATGAAGTCGAACACCCTTTTAGAACTTGCACTCAAAATGCGGCCTCTTGGCCTCATGGCCCCTCCTTTTCCTCAACTTTTCTTCTTCAATTTTCTTGGCAGATGTCATCAACTAAGACAAGTCCATCTCACCAATAAGCAAGGCAGATTGACATTCTTCACTCACCAAGTCAGAGACCCTCATAACAAACTTATTCATCCTTGACCTTAGATCGGCCAACAAGTGAGAAACATACTTTGAAAGTTGATTAAATTTGAGGGCATACTCCCTCACACTTATAGTACCTTGTTTCAAGTTCATAAACTCTACCAACTTTGCTTCCCTAAGTTCAAGAGGAAAGAACCGATTAAGGAAGGCCAATTTAAATTCCTCCAAAAGCACCACATAGCCATTACCCTTCTCACCCTTCCATTGATGATACCAAATTTGGGCTAATCCCTTGTGTTGGTACGCTGCCAACTCCACTTTTTCATTCGGCCCAACACCCATGATATTCAATATTTCATAGACCTCATAAATAAACTTTTGTGGATCTTTATCTACTTTTGACCCATGCAAAATCAGAGGATTTATCCTCGTGAAGTCTTTTACCCTAATTATCAAGATAGTAGCACGAGGATCTTGGGCCCTTGTTGGACTTGGTTGGACACCACTTTGGCAAGCATAGTAAGAGCATCCAGGAGCTCACCATTGGTAGGTTTCTCCTCGGGAGTTTGGGACCATCTTCCTCTAGTGTTTGGCATGCTCTATCATAGAAAAGAACAATCGTTAGGGGGATATACTCACCACAATGCTATATCATGACTTAGAATATGACAAAGGGAAATATTTCCTAAAATTTCTCATAGCCTCCTATTCATAGTTATGGCGCACTTCACAACTATGAATAGGACTCTAATCGACGTGGTGTGTTGGACTCTAAGGATCTATCAGCCTAGTACTTTGATACCAAGGTTGTCACGACCCAAGCCTAGGGCCTAGATGTGACACGACAACTGGGGAACCCAAAGGGACCCTAGTCAAGCCTCTTCACTTGTCATTACACATTATCGATTGCGAAAACATATAAAAAACATAAAGTTTGATAAAGGAGTAAAGGGGATAAGGGAAATCTTGCTTAAACATTATAATCAAGAGGCAAGAGTCAAACTCATAACATAGATACATAACTTTTCCAACAAACATCTCTAAATAAATTGATAGATTGGGGGCCAAGACAAAGCTACCGGGCTCACCCTCATAGTCAATAGAACATAAGAACGAGTCTCAATACATAGATAATAGCAACATAGACTAGGTCGCCAAAGCGGAGGGCTCACCAACTAGCTTTGAGTAGGACTGATCTAGCCATGTGGAGGAGGAGCATGATCAACTTGAGCACTGGTTTCTACATGGTGATGTCATGTAGGCAAGAGTATGCATTAGTACGTTTGAATGTACTAAGTATGTGGGATGTAATGCGATAAGAAATAGGATCATGATCAAAATGTATAGCAATAGGCAATAGGCATATTATAGCAAGATGGCATGTATCAACAATGCTAGAGTAAATCATGCTTAAATAACTCATACTCATAAAAGGTATCATATGTGAAGAATAGACCAAGCTAGATTTCCAAAGTATAAACCCCTTTAGGTTAGTGGTGATGCATCCCCATAACTTAGGTGGTGAAGTACTAACCCTTCACTTGGTTGGTGATAATGCCGCCCCATCACCTCTGTGGAGAAGTACTAACCCTTCCCTCGGTTGGTGATAATTCCGCCCCATCACTTAGGTGGAGAAGTACTAACCCTTACCTCGGTTGATGAGTACTAACCCCCATCTGGGTTAGTGATGATGCCGCCTCATCACTAGGTGGAGAAGTACTAACCCTTCCCTCGATTAATGAGTACAAATTGTCATCTCGATTATTCGGGTTCTTAGACCTCCCAGATTGGTCATGGTCTAACGTAACACTTTATAATAGAATTCATCATGAATATAAGAGCATTTCATCATCATAATATCAATCATATCATATCTTATGCTTTCGACCTTCATTTCCACAAGAAACCCTAGCCGGAGATTTTATTAAACACTTGGGGGGTTTAATGGGGGTAAAAGACCATGCAATTTAGAGATAAAATCTTGTAAGAAAATTTATTGTAAAACCATCAATCAACACCTTGCAACATCTCAAGACATTCACATCAAGATCACTCATCAAATCCAACATTAGATCCGAGATTTAAAGCTTAAAACATGCCAAAACAACCATACATTCATGAATTAAAATCACAGTGCAGTAAATTTCTCATCATATAAGACCCACATGTAAAATCAACTTTAAATCATGCAATATTAGTAAAAAGGAGGCTTAGGCACCATGGGTGTAAGGACCAATGGTTGAACACTAGATACCTTTTAGAGTGGAAGGACCAATGGAGGCTTGAAGCTTGAAGAAAATCCTTAGTTCCGGATGAGGGTTTTGAGTCTGCAATTTTAGAGTGACAATATGGCTAAGTTTTTTGGGAGTAATGGGAAATGTTAGGATGATATAAGGGTGAAATTCAGCTAAGTAAAGATAAAACCATGTTTGGGAAAATTTGGGCCCAACACTTAGAATAATTAGACCTCACAAGAAAAACACTGCCAGGAAAATACACCTCTCCGTGTCACGAAGAGGATGTGGAGAAGGAATTACACATGAGAATGCCCTTGGTGCATTGCGGAGGCAATGCAAAAACCTCACTGGAATTTGCAATTTCGAAAACTAAAATTGCTGTTTTTTCGCTCTTAAATCGGTGTTAGACCCCTTTTCACCTAATGTTGACCCCCTGATCACAAATATGAAGTTGGGTTTTCAAAATAATGAATAGAGTATTAGATATATGAAAATTAAAATTCTGAGCATTCTGATGCACGTTTTGGGGCATATTTTGGGGTCGTTATACTAACCTATTTCTATTTCACCATATAGAATGGCCCCTGTAGAGTTGAAAGAGTTGAAAGAGTTGAAAGAGAAATTAAGGGATTTGTTACAGAATGGAATATAAGGTCGAGTGTCTCTCCATGGGGTTCTCCAGTCTTGTTCGTGCAAAAGACTAATGGTTACATTAGGATGTGTATTGACTACTGCCAGTTGAATAAGGTAACAATCAAGAATAAGTATCCCTTTCCGATGATTGGTGACTTGTTTGACCAACTTTAAGGTGCCACTGTTTTCTCTAAGATGGACCTCAAATTGGGCTATCACTAATTGAAAGTTAGAGTATGTGACATCCCGAAGATGGCTTTTCGAACCCAATATGGTCAATTTGAGTTCTTGGTGATGTCGTTTAGGTTGACAAATCCACCTGCAGCTTTTAAGGACCTGATGAACAGAGTATTCAAACAATATCTGTACATGTCCGTAATTGTGTTCATTGATGATATTTTGGTGTATTCCAGAGATGAAGAGGAGTATACCAATCTCCTCAGGATCGCTTTGCAGATGCTCAAAGATAATGAGTTTTGTGCAATTTTCCAAGTTTGAGTTTTGGCTCAAATCTGCGGTTTTCTTGGGTCATGTGATTTCTGGATATGGAATTCGAGTGGATACCCAAAATATTAAGACGGTCAAGAACTGGCCAAGGCCAACCTCACTAATCGAGATAAAGAGTTTTTTGGGATTGGCTAGCTATTACCGGAGGTTCATTGATAGATTTTCTTCTCTATCTGCACAGTTGACCAGACTGACTCAAAAGAAGGTCACGTTTCAATGGTCTGACGAGTGTGAGAGGAGTTTCCAAGAGCTGAAGATGAGATTAACTACCTCTCCTATGTTGACCTTTCCTGATGGGATAGATGGATTTGTCATCTACTGTGATGCTTCAAGAGTAGGATTAGGATGTGTGTTGACGCAGATGGGGAAGGTTGTTGCCTATATT
>JAABOM020112330.1:0-24034 GCA_011800125.2 Solanum clarkiae | reverse complement strand
ATATTATGTATTTTGTGGGATGTTGACTTTGCACTGTGAGGATTTTGATAGATCCCATTGTTCCATAACTACATACCACCATAGGAATGATAATGTTTCTCAATATGAATTGCTAGTGGATCCACGTAGATTATGGTATGACATGTAGAGTCCTACCTTGGCAAGTAGGTTCCCCTTTTTTAAAATGTAGGAGCAATATTGAAGTTTCATGTTATAGCTCACATGGTCTTACTATTGGTTATGATGACCCATTTATGTTCATTTATTACGGTATCATACATCATCACACTCATGGCATATTAGTATGTTGATCCTTTCTCTACTTTGGATATGGAGCCAGCATAAGTGAGGGACTCATCTGAACTCCTTTCAGAGAAAAATTATATTATTTATACAAGGTTAAAATATTTTTTTTTATGTATATATAATAGATATTGAATTTTCTTCGACTAGTTTGTGTGTGTTTGCTTTTTCAAGTTTGAAGTCCCTTAATTAAAATCCTAGCTCTGCCAATATATATATATATATATATATATATATATATATATTACCTGTTGGACATGATGTATGATTCTATGGCTTATGTATTCCATGTTCCCTTATACTTCAGTTTATAACTATGCTTACCTTCCATTTATGTTGCCACACCTGGGAGGGTACCGTAGACGTGGCCGGCACCCAAAATCCATGCCTAGGTCTAAGTCTTAATCCTCCAATTACCATGAATTTAATATTATTCATATAATACACTACATCCAATATTTAATCACGTATCTTATTTGTCAAATTAGAACCATGTCGCTTCCAATGCACTAAGTAGCTAAATAGTAAGGAATTATGATATTCATATTCCTCGAAGCCCACCACTACATTCGATTAGGGAAACATAATAAGACAATAATTTTCCAAATGATTCCATGCAGTATAATGAAATAGTATATAATTTCTTTTTAACATTTCGACAAGTAATTGATATCATTATTGCTATTTATTTCTCTTGTCCCCCTACCCATTAAAATAATCCGTACTTTCTAATTTTATTTCCCTTTCATTTGTTTCTTTCCCACAAATCTAATGTACAATTATACACACATCTACACATTTATGAATACAAAAGGAGAGAGATTTGGCGAAGTCATACCTGAAGCGGTGTACGGTTGTTCTTCAATTTCCTTTTTTGTTGTCTTTTCTCTCTCTGTCCTTTTTTCTAATCAATTTAGAAATTTAATAAATAGGGACAAGTAGTATAGGATATTATCTTAATTACTAACTTAGTCCATCAATTAAATCAGTTATCAAAATTTATTCATAAATTAATAATCATAATCATCACATAGTCCAAAATACCATTTAAAATTTATTAAAAGGATATTTTATGAAAGCAAGAGGACTGATTATCAAAATAATATTATGGGTCATTACACTTACAAACAGATTGATAAGCTATAGAAAAGCTAATGAACTCTTAATTTTTTGATGTCATTGCAAGTAGCCCTTTTGGCTTTATTAATTGGTAAAAAAATTACTTATACTTTATTTATCCTTTGAGTAAAGAGAGAATTCCCTCTTATAATGTTATTATAGAAGTTTGATTATGAGTTTTGTTTAACCAAAAAAACATTTTATATGATAGTTTTGACTTGTCCTCTTTATAAACTAGTAACTATTGAAGTATTCCAGAAGTATAACTTCGTTAAGTGCATAACGTTTAACAAATTCAATTTGTATAATAGATGTGTGTTTTATAAATTCTATTATCATATATATGCTGCTACTTAGGTTAGAGCAACATTACAATATAGTTGATACATAACAAGGAACAACTCAAGCACATTAGTGGCCTAAGGAAAAAATTGAATGGAGGTGCAAGGCCCCATATCTCGAAAAATGGAACTAAGACTTATCAATGTGTTTTCCGGGCACAGGGTGCACTTCAAGGAATCCTTCATGGACAGTAGGAACACATTAATACCTATGAAAGGGGTCATGGGAATCATCCTTAAGATCATTTTGGAGGCTGCCAAGGAAGAGTTCCACCACAGAACCCTCTACGGCTCGTGGTCTTTACCACGATTCATGGAGGGTCTCTGGAGTGCACCTTCTATAGGCTGCCAAATTTTTCATGTCCAAGAGTCCTACCACAAACCCTACTGAGGGTCATGGTGCACACTACTGTTCATGGTGGTGTTTTCGCACAGTGTATTGTCTACTTCTTAAGTTTGATTTCATAAGGACAATTAAGTTCTTTCCCTAATTCCTAAACCATTTTTGGACGTTTGTTAAAGTAAAATAGCCCTCATAATTCTATTCTGACCTGATCTAGTCTTCATTTACTCCTTAAACAATTAGACTATAAATTTCTCTTCTGAATTGCTCTCAAGTCTACTCTCAAGCTCAAGGGAACAATCCTTCAAAGAACCTTAAAGTTTCAAGTCAAATTCATTTTTAGTTCTTCAATTCTCCTTAAGGTATATGAGATTCATCTATGGTACCTTCCACTCATGGAAAGGTATGTGAGATTCATCTATGGTACCTTCCACCCATGGAGCATAACCTATTTTCCCATTACTTCATCTAATTTCAAGCATGATCAAATTAGAGTTTTCATGACTTTGATCTCAAATGTTGCGATCGTCATATGAATTACTTTTATATGATGGAATATGCATGAACTACATCCGATTTACAGGACTTACATGATTTACATAAGATTTCTTCAATTATGCTATGATGATTCATATATGGGTAATCTCAATTATGATTCGAATGATTTTTAGTAATATGATCATGCATGTATTTATTCAATTATCATGATTTTCATTTTGATACTTATGAGCCCATATTATGCTCCCATCACCCATCACATGATAATACTTGTACAAGGTTTTCAAATAAGCTTATGATTATGAATATGGTATGTAGGAATTCACGATTGACTTAAGATCCGTAAGGAGAGATTCCAAATATTGAAAGATGACCAACAACCCTAGTAAAGGATTTAGGACTTAGAGATTGACCTAGGATCCTTATAGGAAGATTTAGGATTCGGAAAAGACAACCTAAGACCTTGGTATATCATAATTACTACTATGCATGATGTTATGAATTGTGAGACTATGATCAAGCTTATGATGATATTATATAAGTATAAATTATGATGACTTATGATGATTTATGATAAGTATGTCCTCATGTATATATTATGTATTCTGTGGGATGTTGACTTCGCACTGTGAGTACTTTGATATATCCCGTTGTTCCATAACTATATGCCACCATAGGAATGATGATGTGTCTCAATATGAATTGCTAGTGGATCCACGTAGATTATTGTATGACATGTAGAGTCCTACCTTGGCAAGTAGGTTCCCCCTTTTTCTAATGTAGGAGCGAAATTGAATTTTCATGTTATAGCTCATATGGTCTTATTATTTGTTACGGTGACCCACATATATTCATGTATTACGGTATCATACATCACTACACTCATGGCATATTGGTATGTTGATCCTTTATTTACTTTTGATATGGAGCCAACATAAGTGAGGGGTTCATCCGAACTCCTTTCAGTGAAAAATTATTATTTATACAAGGTTAAAATATTCTTTTTTATATATATAATAGATATTGAATCTCCTTCGACTAGTTTGTGTGTGTTTGCTTTTTTAAATTTTGAACTCCCTTAATTAAAATCCTAGCTCTGCCACTATGTGTGTGTATGATTATATATATTACTTGTTAGACGTGATGTATGATTCTGTGGCTTATGTATTCCATGTTTCCTTATACTTCAGTTTACAACTATGCTTACCTTCCGTTTATGTTATCACACCTAGGAGGGTACCCTAGATGTGGCCGGTACCCAGAGACTATTGCTAGTCCCCAACCGAATCACTTAGCTTCATCACATTCATTCAATCAATTACTCAAAATAATCAGCGGATACTAAAGAAGGTAATGGGCTTTCATGCCCCGGGAGGGGACCCAAGACATGACCGACACACAAAGACTATCACTAGTCCCCAAGAAACCCACTTGGCCTCATCACATTCGTTCATTCATCCAATCTACTAATCAACGGAAGACATAAGAAATATAAATTGGCATATCTATCAAATCAGAAATAATTGTATAAATGAGAGGCTAGTAGAAAGAACTTTCTCACAATCTTGACCATCAACATCCGACTTTAGTCTATAAAGCCTCTATCACTATCAGGTGGTGCCAATGATAGACCCATGGCTACCTTAATCAAAATAAAGCTAATAAATATCTAATTGTAAACCAATATGAAAATAACAGAATGGATCCTCCAAAGTAAGGGAGGCTCACCAATAGCTGAACATCCAAGATTCTTAATGATGCGCCTGTTGATGATCTCTAATCCATGCATCTGCATCATAAAATGATGCAATGTGGAATGATATCAGTATATGAAATATACGGTATATAAAATAGCTGAATGAAATCGAAACAGGTAGAATAATATGAAACATCAATCCATATCAAGGATAATAACAAATCAACATGTCAAAATTTCTATCTAAAGAAAGAATAAAAGAGTAGACAAGTGACCCATCAACCCATTAAACCACATCAATCAAATCAGTCTCATTTCAGAGGGACTTATCTCAACTTGTCTCATCTTATCTCATCTCAACTCAGAGTACTCAAGGTGGTAAATTTTTGGGAGTTTCTCTTATTCAATAACACTCACTTATGAGCCAGTGATTGAATAACAATCTCGTTGATGTTGCCATAGCCGTTTCATACTTGTTAGGTAGGGAATGAATCAAATCCTCTAGCAACCACCAACCAATAAAACAAGTCTTTATTGTTTCAGGAACTCTATCAAGAAGGAACCACAATGAAATATGATGCTTCAAATCCACTAGCCGTTACGTAGTTTGGCGTGTGCGAGTTGGATTAACTCTTACTCTTTTGGTGCTCGATACTCCTCCCATGACTCAATACTCATAAGACTCTATCCCGATCAAATTATCCCAATCAAATCATCTCAAATCAGTCTCGTGGAGACACTTTCTTTCAATCAGTCTCATAGAGACTCTAATCATCTCATCAATCAACATCTCAATCAATAGCTCAAGGTTTAGAACAATCATTAGGGAATAATTGGATATGCAAATCGTTAGAGTTCATTTATGGAGACTTATAAGACTTTCAAGCTCTATCAACTCATTATCATTCTCATATTTGCAATCACAATCTCTATCAATATTCTTAGTCAACATTCCAAACTCAATCCCTATCTTTATTCGTGCATGCTTTAAAAATTATCATGTAGGGTTATGCAATATCTCATGAAAAATATTCAATTCAAGAATGATAAGTTTATGATGATCATCAACAAATGAAAATACATGTAAGTCATATAATTTTCAAGAAAATCTTCAAAAAAACATTCAAGAATCATGTATGTAGACTCATGAACTATCAACACTCATCTAAGACCATCCATGGGGAACATGGTAGAATAATCTCATACTTTTAGTTTAGCCTTACATACCTGGGATGAAGCTTTAGCAGTCAACCTTCAAGAATTTCCTTAAATTCTTCAATCTACACTTCGCTTTTCTCTTCTCTCTCTCAATGTTAGTCTTTCAATGACTTAGAAAGGACATAGAATGGGGTTTTAGACCCTATTTACGTATCAAAATGACCTAATTTGATCATATTTTGAGTTTAAGAGGGGTTGAAAATTGACCGGAATGCCCCTCAAATTAAAAGAAAATTTTCAATTCAAAATTTCCCAGTTCGCGATGTGGACTGGGCGCGGACATAAAAATTTTTCCAAATTTTTTCCGAACGAGTTTTCTAATTCCTGTTAAAAAAACTGAAAAAATAAGTGTAGGTCCGTGTACCAAGAGCGTCGCGCCTTGGGCGCGCATTGACATTAGAATTCGTCTTGGATCAAAAAATAATTTTTCAATCCGATGGCTCTAAAATCCAAATGAGATAATTTTCCCACTCAATTGTCCATGTTGATTGCATATGCGATCTCAAATTCACAAACAGAGCATGGAAAGACACGTTATGCATACTTTTCTATTCTAGAAGTATTTCGGTAATGTTACCTGGTGTTACATCATCTCTCTCTTGGGATCATTCTTCCTCGAATGATAAGTAAAAGTGGATATTAAGGAACGAATAAGCTCAAAGCTCATCTCACATTTACATCTATTAATCAATCTCTCGACTCTATCTCAATCATCGATCAACTCTATTCAAACTCAAGAATAGAAAATCAACTCAAGAAAAAATAATCATTTAGTTAAGAGTGAGGAAGTTACCTTCAACATTCCCATCATTTGGCACGAATAGGTGCAGAAATTTAGCTTTTATCTCTTTCTCAGCTTCCCATGTGGCTTCCTCAATGAATTGATTTCTACACAAGACTTTGACTAAGGCTATCACTTTGGTTCTCTACTTGTGAATCTGACGATCAAGGATTCGGACCAAAATTTTGTCATAGTTCAAGCTATCCTTCACTCTAATGCTCTCCACAGGGATTACCAAGTTAGGATCTCCCAAACATTTCTTCAACATCGACATGTGGAACATTGGATGAATTCCATCTAACTCGGAAGGAAACTCTAATTCGTAAACAACCTTCCCAATCCTATTTACAGTATGATAAGGTGCAATTTAGTATGGACTCAGTTTACCCTTCTTTACAAATCTCATGACACCTTTCATAGGTGACACTTTCAAATATACCCAATCATTTACCTCGAACTTTAAATCCCTACTCCTCACATCAGTGTAGGATTTCTGGTGACTTTGTACAATCCTTAACCTCTCTTTAATGACCTTAACCTTCTCCATTGATTGATGGACAAGATCAGACCCAATCAACTCCACCTCTCCAATCTCGAACCACCCAATTGGTGATCTACATCTCCTCCTATAAAAAGCTTTGTAAGGAGCTATCTTAATACTTGTATGATAACTATTGTTATATGAAAATTCAATCAATGGTAGGTGATCGTCCTAATTTCCCTTAAAATTAAGAACACAGGCTCTCAACATATCCTCTAACATCTGAATTGTACGCTCTGCCTAACCATCTGTCTGTGGATGAAAGGTTGTGCTCAAATTCACTTTGGTTCCCAATCTTTTTCGGAACAATCTCCGAGATTGGGAGGTGAATTGAGCTTGTCTGTCCGAGATGATAGACAAAGGAACTCCATGTAACCTCACAATCTCTGGGATTTACAACTTGGTGTACTTTTTTGCAGTGTTGGTTGTCTTAACTGATAAGAAGTGAGTTGATTTGGTCATCCTATCCACAGTCACCCATATCGAATCATATTGCTTTTGAGGCCCTCGGTAGACTAGTAATGAAGTCCATATTAATCGTGTCCCACTTCCATTTAGGAATCTCAAAGTTCTAAGCTAATCCACATGGCCTTTGATGCTCAACTTTCACTTGCTGACAATTCGGGCACTTTGAAACAAATTCAGCAATATCCCTCTTCATTCCACTCCACCAATAGACTTCCCTCAAGTCATGGTAAATTTTGGTAGAGTAAGGAGGAATGGAGTATCTGGTGTTATGAGCTTTATACATGATTCTATCTTGAATACCGTCAACATCTGGAACAAACAATCTACTCTGGTATCTCAACACCCCATCTCCCCCTTTAGAGAAGACCATCACTTTTTGTTTATGGAAAGCCTCCTTCAGTTCGAGTATGATAGGATCTCTATCTTGCTTTTGTTTCACCTATGCCACCAAGGATAATGCAGACCCATTCTTAACATTAACTCCTTCCTCATCAGTCTCCTTAAGTTGAACTCCTAATCAGGCTAATCAATACACTTCTTTTACTAGCTCCTTCTTTCCTTCTTCAGCATGGTTTTTCTACCAATTAACAACCTACTAAGAGCATCAACAACAATGTACCTGGATGGTAGAGAATACTCATGTCGTAATCCTTAAGAAACTCCAATCATATTTTCTGTCGTAGGTTGAACTCTTTCTGACTAAAGACATACTGCAAGCTCTTATGGTCGGTGAACACATTCACATGCACTCCATATAAGTAGTGGTGCCAGATTTTAAGTGCAAACACCACCGCTGCCAACTCAAGATCATGGGTTGGATAGCTCTTCTCATGGATCTTAAGTTGTATGGAGGTATACTTTCCCTCTCTGTGTTAGCACACATCCCAATCCAACTCTCGAAGTATCATAATAGATCACAAAATCCTCTGTTCCATCGGGCAAAGTTAGAATTGGTGCAGTACAATCTAGTCTTCAACTCTTGGAAACTCTTCTCACATTCGTCGGACCACTAAAACTTGACCTTTTTCTAAGTCAACTTAGTCAATAGTATGGATAAGGAAGAAAATCCCTTAAAAGATTTGTGGTAATAGCCTGCCAACCCCAAGAAACTCCATATGTCAGTTGGAGAGGTAGGTCTAGGCTAGTTCTTAACTGTTTCAACCTTTTGATCATCTACTCAAATACTATCACCGGAGATAATTGGCCTAGGAAAGCCACAGACTTAAGTAGAATTAACATTTTGAAAATTTCTCATACAACTCATGGTCTTTCAGTGTTTGGAGGACAATATAATTCTGAGATAGTTTGCATGCTCCTCTTCATCTCTTGTATACACCAAAATGTCATCGATAAAAACAATCACACACATATCAAGAAACTGTCTGAACACCCTATTCATCAAATTCATGATGGTTGCAGGTGCATTCGTCAACCCAAAGGACACGACCAAGAACTCAAAATGGTCATATCTAGTCCTAAAAATTGTCTTTGGAATATCAGATTTCCTCACTTTTAACTAATGGTAGCCAGATCTGAGGTCTATCTTTGAGCAACAAGAGGCACCCTGAAATTGGTCAAACAAATCATATATCCTTGGGAGAGGATACTTACTTTTTATGATGACTTGTTAAATTGCCTATAATCAATGTACATTCTGAGAGACCTATCTTTCTTTTGGACAAATAGGACAGGGCACCCCAAGGAGAAATACTCGGCCTTATGAAGACCTTCTCTGACAAATATTTCAATTGTTCTTTCAATTCTTTTAACTCAGTAAGGGCCATCCTATAAGGTGGAATTAAAATAGGTTGGGTATCGGGAAGAACATCAATCCTAAAGTCAATCTCCCTATCAGGAGGGACTTCGGGCAGATCCTCAGGAAACACTTGTGGAAACTCATTCATAATCGGGACTGATTCAAAGGTAGGAGACTCGACATCATTAGATTTAACTCTCATAAAGTGGTATTGGCTCTAAGATAGGAGATAAACTTTCCTTTAGGTACTACGGAATCACCCTTTCACTCTAGAACCAGTTCATTTGGGAATTGGAACTTAATGGTTCGGGTTCTACAATCAACGGGGACATAATATGCATGGAGCCAATCAATACCAAGGATTAAATCAAAATCAGTCATATCTAACTCAATCAGATCAATGATAGTATCCCTATGATGGATGGACACTACACAAGTTTTTAGACCCTTTCAGCCCGAATAGGCTCACCCAGGCATCAAAGGGTTCAAGAAGACTCTCAAGAGTTCTATCAAATCTACTAGCTATATAAGGAGTTACAAAAGATAATGTAGCACCACAATCCATCAACACATAACAATAAATAGAAAAGAATTGAATCATACCCTTCATAACATCTGGGGATTTTTCTTGATCATGTTGACTACCTATGGCATACAAACGGTTTGTAGCTTCGCTTGCACCCGACATAGTACCTCTCTGATTTCCTTTAGCTGGTGAGGCTGGTGCAAAAGATTGAGCCCGATCAGCCCATAATGGACAATTTCTCTGATAGTGACCTGCTTGGCCATACTTGTAGTATACATCACTCCCTCGCAGCACTTACTCATGTGTAACTTGCCACATGTACCACATGGTGGTTTACCCCGTGAACCTTGAGCCATAATAACTTGTGAATGAGACCCAAAGCCTCCAACATTCTAGGACCTCTGATCATTTCTGACTCTAGGCGCAGGTGCACTAGCAGTTGATATTGCTGGAAATCAATTACCATTGCCTTTTTTCCTAACCTCATGGCTGGATGTTTTAGCTTTTTTGCTTCTAAACTCCTCTCTATCATGCTGCCTCTCCTCATCGGCTTATTGTACAAAGTTCATCAGTCTCTCAATCTCCATATTACTCACAAGCATTGCTCCCTCCCATCTCTCTTGGGCCCTCTATTCAACCCATCAACATGCATTCCCATCCTCGCCCTCATATCAGCAACCATGTTCGGAGCATAGCGAGACAATTGTGTAAACTTCAGCCCATACACTTGTGCAGTCATAGAGCCATGTTTTAAGATTAATAACTCTTTTACGTTTTCCTCTCTTTGTTCCCTTGGGAAGAAGCGCCCCAAGAAAGCTTCCTCAAACATAGTCCAAGTCAGCACGGGGGCATCCTCTCCTCCATTCTTCTTCCATTGATCATACCAAAGTCTGGCCACACCCTTGAGTTAGCAAGCAGCCAGTTTCACTCTGTCAGCATCAACCACATGCATCACTTAGAACACTTTCTGAAGCTCCTCCACATTGTTCTTAGGATGCTGAGTGGATGTAGACCCTGTGAACTAAGGCGGATTCATCCTCAAGAGTTCCTGGACTCTAGAAATGTCATAAGTATCCTGTCGGCCAGCTTCTTGTCTCGCAGAAGGTGCTGTCACCGTATGGGCTAGTGTTTGAATGGCCTGGCGAAGCTCAGTGATCTTAGGCGTATTTAAACACCTAAATAAACAAAAATCCCATAAATAAAGTTAAGTTCGAAGGTAAATCTGTAGAGTTTTAGGTATTTTAATAAGTTTTTGTGTATTTTGTTAACACTGGATAAATTACACTTTGGGTTTGTATTTTTATTAATTTTATCGAATTTTAAAATTATGAAATGAGACCCAGAGCAAAACAAGACAACTCGCGCAAGAAAACAAGGAAGAAAAATTTTAAATACTTGGTCCGCGACCAAGACGCGTCGTGGACCAGTGTTAATTCACTGGGAAATCTGTTGTCAACAAAGTAGGTAGAAAAAGTAACTCAAAATACACTACTTCATGTGGCACACTAGTGTGAAATGAGTGACATTTTGGTCAAGTCAACATTATACGCCGAATTTTATTAATATAGTACTAAAGTGCATCGTGAACTTAAGGGAAAATGCGTAACAAGTCGACTTTTGTAGGCTATATAAGTCGTGAAAAGCCTACAACCCTAATCATTTTTTGTTCTAAGTTTTGCTGAAGCTTGGGAGGCGACTGGCTACTGTAGAAAACCAATTGTGGTCAGTTTTCATCTTCATTTTATCATTTTCTTATGGTTTTAATTGTAATATTTGTATCTTTGATTAGCATGAGTGGTTAATCTTTCCATTTTTTAGGATTGTAGCCATAGAGAATGTGTTAATCTTTGAGTTTTTAATGCTTATGAATAGGTATTTATGATTGTTCTTATATTGTTTAAATCTACATTTCTTAGCTTGATCACCTATGCAAATGAACATGTGTTAGCATTGCGAATTTGAAAGATGTTGGAATTTTTAAGAACGTAAGAATATATGGAGCTTGTTCAATTAAAATATGAGATTGATTTGTGTATTGGAGACTTGTGAAAACTATCTTTACACCAAGCTTGATTTAATGTACAGGAAGATATTTTTAATGCATTTCTATTGTATTGTTTATCCCCGCTCAACGATGTAGTATGTCAAACAATAGGAATAGGCAAACGAAGGTGTGCAACCCCTATTTAGTAATTTCAACCCTGTGAATCAATAATCCACTACCCAAACATAAGTATTAACTTTAAGATTAATATGGCGTCGTTGAGGTTACAATCCTGGAATCTTGCAACATTTGGATAATTAAAATACAAGAGAAAAAGAATCTTATTTTAGTTGCAAAGTTCATTAGTTTAGTTGCAAGTTTCGTTATTTTAATAATCAATTTCTTAAATTAATTCTATATCGCCTTTCAAACATTATAACTCCGAATATTAAATAATTTATATTAAATCCCTTGGGTTCAAAAATTCGATCCTTAAATTAAGGCCACTATATTACTTGTTTTGACCACGTACACTTGCGTGTGCTGGGAGGCAACAAGTTTTTGGCACCATTGCCATGGATTTAAAGTATAAATTGAGTAATTTTCTGAGTTGTTTTGTTTGGTATTGTTCACTACATTTGATCTTAGTTGTGTTGATTGTGCAGAAAATTTATTTCTAAACTGGAGGAGAAAGACTTTTACTTTCATCAATCCAAGAGGAGAGAGGGTGTATTGTTTCAAACTCCACCAATTGAAATCATTGAGCAGGAAAATATAATAGAGACTAAGGAAGAAATTGATCCAGTCGAAGAAGAAATGGGGGAATAAAATCCACCTGCACTATCCGCACCTAGGACAGTAAGAGATGTAGCCATTCCTAAAATCACCAATGTCACTAGTTGTTTCGAAAAGCCGGAACCTGGTGATCGTTGAGAGCTTAAACAAAATATAGTTCAGTTGCTACACTCAACTGGGCAGTTTACCAGACTGCCACATGAAGATCTACAAGTACATCTTCAAAATTTTTTAGAAATTGCTGATACTTTCATTCCTATAGGCGTAAATCGAGATTATGTGAGGATGACCTTGTTTTCCTTCTCATTGTTGGGTGAAGCAAGGAGGTGGCTGCAAATTAAACTACTAAACTCCATTACTTCATGGGATGATCTTGCTAGAAAGTTTCTTATTCGATTCTTTCCATTTATAAGACGACCAAATTTAAGAAGTGAGATCTTAAGTTTTAAGAAAAGTCGGGAGAGAACTTATATCAAGCATGGGACAGGTTTAAGACTTTACTTATTAATTGTCCACATCATTGTCAATCTAACGAAGTGTTGGTCCATACCTTCATTGAAGGATTAGAACCAAACACAAAGATTCTTCTTGATTCCACTGTAGAAGGACAAGATTTGGAAAAGACATACGATGAGTTGTATACACTTCTTAATTGTATAACTCAAGGAAACCCCGAGTGGAATAGAGGATCAAGTCGACCTGCAGTTCATAAGCAAGCTGGAATGGTAGAAATTGACGCCATCACTACTTTGCAAGCACAATTTCTGCTATACAAAATATGATGACGACCCAATTTAACAATTCAACAATGGATCAACAACAAAAAAATTCAGTAGTAAATCAACATTCTGCATTAGTAAACGTAGTACAACAGCTGCAGCAAAATAAGTGGTGTGATATTTGTGGAGGAGGAGACCACATTGCTGAATTTAATCACTGCGTCGTTACTGACACACTATCTGACCTTGAAGGTTATGGTAAGGTTGGTATTCCTTTCTTTAGAAACGAATCCCCATTGGATTTTTCGGGATTTATCTTTCTTAGAATTGGCTTTTTCAAATCCTGCTGCAGCTGCACGAGCCGTGTGGAACATGGATTAGCATTATGTCATTCCTACAAGTGATGACTTTTTGCAGTTCAAATCCAAAGGCAGTAAATTTTGTTAGAAATGCAAATAGAGGCGGATATCAAGGCTTTGGGAATTCCTACAATCCAAATTAGAGGAAGCATCCTAACTTCTCTTGGGGTGGTAACTAACACAATCAAGGACAATCTCAACAACAATGTCCATAAGGAAGCCAACCGTACTACAATCAACAAATGCACCAAACGGTGAAGCAGGCCAATCCGAATAATATGTCATATAGTAAAGTTCTAAGGCAAATTTTGGCACACCAAAATCGCCAAGAAGAAGAAATCCAAAGACACAAACAAAATCTTCAAAATTTGGAAAAGGAATTGGGGCAATTGGCAAGCTCTATGAACTCAAGACCCTAAGGAGGTTTGCTGGGAGATACGGATCCAAATCCCAAGCAAGTTCATGCCATAAGCATGAGAAGTGGAAGGCCATTGAGTGAATGGGTGGATAAGAAGAAAAATAAGGCTGAACTAAGTGGTGTGCAAAATGAAGAACCCGTGATTCCAAGCATGTCCATTGATAAGGAAATTCCATTGCCTAAGCCACCACCTTTATTCCCACAAAAGCTGAAAAAGAAGAAGGAGGATGAATATTTTTAAAAATTCATCGGGCTCCAACGCAGGTACAAATTAACTTACCACTTATTGATGTTTTGTAGGAAGTTCCAAAATATGCAAAGTATGTGGAGGGCATTGTGGCCAATGAGAACAAGTTGGCGGAATATAAGAGGGTAGAAGTACTCACCGAAGCTTATAGCTCTAGAATCTTGAATAGAGCTCAATTGCCAACAAAGCTAAAAGATCTCAGAAGCTTCACGATGCAAGTAACCATAGGGAGCTGTTTGAATATCAAAGGGTTATGTGACCTTGGGGAAAGCATAAATCTTGTGCCAAGTTCATTGTTTTCAAAGTTGGGCCTTGGAAAACCAAAGCCAACTACAATTGTGTTGCAATTGGCGGACAGATCAATGGCGAGGCCCAAAGGTGTTATTGATGATGTATTAGTTCAAGTGGGATCCCTCATTTTCCCTGTGGACTTTGTCATTTCGAACCCAATCATGAAGTTCCTTTCATACTTGGTTATCCATTCTTGGCAACAGGAGGGGCATTGATTGATGTGGCTGCAGGGAGGCTCACCATGAGAGCCCATGATAAGGTTGAAGCCTTCGATGTATACAAATCCATGAAGTTACCAGTTGCATATGAATACTTGGCCGCCATCAGGGTGATAGATATGGCTGCCTCGATAAGTCAAGTAGAGGTTCAAGACCCGCTAGCAAGAGTGTTGCTAAATCAAGGGCTAGTGGATGATACGGAAGCTCTTGAAATTGAGAGAGTGTTGAACAATAACACAAGTATGGTCAAGAAGGGGGTTGTACCTTTAAATAGGGTGTTGGGCCCTCCACCGAAACCATCAATTGAAGAATCACCAAAGCTAGAATTGAAGTCGTTGCCTTCACATCTCAGGTATGTTTTCCTTGGAGATAAAGACATGTTACCTGTAATTTGTCTGCTTCATTGACTACAGCTCAGATGGAAGATGCAGTCACTGTGCTCAAGAAAAGGATGAAAGCTATGGGGTTGCAAATTTCGGACATCCAATGCATTAGCCCAGCTTTGTACATACACCACATCTTCATGGAGAAAGGTCATAAACCTGTGGCGCAACCACAAAGACGGTTGAACCCAATTATGAAGGAAGTTGTGAAGAAGGAGGTAATAAAGTGGTTAGATGCAGGAATCATTTTCCCCATCTTCAACAGCAAATGGGTCAGCCTGGTTTAATGCGTCCCGAAGAAAGGAGGTATGACAGTGGTCACCAATGATAAAAATGAGTTGATACTGACAAGAATGATGACAGGGTGGAGAATAGGCATGGATTACAGGAAGATAAATGATGCCACCCAAAAAGATCATTACCCTGTACCATTCATCGACCAATTGCTTGATAGACTTGCCGAGCAAGAATATTACTGTTTCTTGGATGGTTACTCCGGGTATAATCAAATCACCATTGCTCCGGAAGACCAAGAAAAAACCACATTTAATTGTCCATATGGTACGTATGCCTTCAAACGTATGCCCTTTGGGTTATCCAATGCAACAACCACTTTTCATTGGTGTATGATGGCCATTTTTCATGATATGGTTGAGGAGTAAGTGGAAATGTTTATGGATGATTTCTCAGTTTTTGGGGAATCTTTTGAAAAGTGTTTGACAAATCTAGACAAGGTTTTACCAAGATGTGAGGAAACTAACCTTGTCCTTAGTTGGGAAAAATGTCATTTTCTCATTAAGGAAGGTATAGTTTTGGGGTACAAGGTATTTAGCGTGGTTTAGAGGTGGACCGAGCCAAAATTGAAGTGATTGAGAAGTTGCCACCACTTTTTTCAGTCAAAAGAGTCCAAAGCTTTCTTGGACACGTGGAAATCTACCGTAGATTCATTAAGGACTTCTCGAAGATTGCCAAACCGCTCTGTGCACTCCTAGAAAAAGAGGTACCTTTTAACTTTGATTCTTCATGTTTGCAGGCATTTGAGATGTTGAAGAAAAAGTTGGTTGAGGCACCTAGCTTGCAAGCACCGAATTGGAATCTACCGTTTGAACTTATGTGTGATGCAAGTGACAAGACGGTAGGTGCTGTTTTGGGACAACGAAAGGCCAAGGTGTTCCACTCCATATACTTCACAAGCAAAACTCTTGATTATGCTCAAATTAACTACACATTTATGGAAAAGAGAGCTCACATTAGTATATGCATTTGACAAAATTTAGATCTTATTTGGTGGGCATCAAAGTCATTATTTTCACTGACTACGTTGTTGTCCGGTACTTGTTCAACAACAAGGACGCAAAACCAAGGCTCATTAGGTGGATGTTTCTGCTCCAGGAATTTGATATTGAGATCAAGGATCGAAAAGGGAGTGAAAACTAGATTGCCGACCATCTCTCACGCCTGGAAAATAATGCTCACATAGGAGAGCAAATGCAAATCAAGGAGGAATTTCCAGATGAGCATCTATTGGAACTTGAAGTGGAAGAACTATCATGGTACGCAGATATTGTCAACTACTTGGTAAGTGGAGTTTTTCCCCAGACGCCAACCATCATCAATGCATGTGATTAGGCCATGACACAAAGGCTCACATATGGGATGAGCCCTATCTTTTCAAGCAAGGGGCTGATGGTATAGTGAGACGGTATGTTCCTGAAGAAGAGATGCAGTAGATTTTAGCAAGGTGTCATTCTCTCCATTCAAGATCATCACGGAGGTGAGCGTACAGCTCACAAGGTACTCCAATTAGGTTTATTTTGGCCAACTCTATTCAAAGATGCTATACATTTTGTGAAATTTTGTGATTCTTGCCAAAAGACAGGTACTATATCTAGGAGACATGAAATGTCATTGAATAACATTTTAGAGGTAGAATTTTTTTATGTTTGGGGGACGAACTTCATGGGTCCATTCCCACCCTCTTTTGGTAATACTTACATCTTAGTTGTGGTCGATTATGTGTCCAAATGGGTGGAAGCAGCAACTTTACCCACCAATGACTCCATGGTGGTAAGTAAGTTCTTGAAAAAGCACACCTTCACTCGTTTTGGTATGCCAAGAGCCATCATCAGTGTTGGTGATACACATTTCATCAACCAAATAGTGAAGAACCTTCTTGCAAAGTACGGGGTAAGACACAAGGTTGTTACAGCTTACCATCTTCAAACAACTGGTCAAGTGGAAGTATCAAATCGGGAGGTGAAGCAAATCCTACAGAAAACGATGAATGCTATTAGGAAGTATTGGGCTACCTACCAAGTTAGATGAAGTATTGTGGGCATATTGAACTGCCTACAAAACACCCATTCGTACATCACTGTATAAGCTAGTTTATGGAAAAGCTTGTCATCTTCTGGTAGAGCTCAAACACCAAGCTTATTAGGCAATCAAAAGACTGAATTTTGATCTCGAGCTTGCCGGAAGAAAGAGGTTTAATCAGTTGGAGGAGTTAGAAGAATTTCAGCTTCAAGCGTATGAGAATGCAAAAATCTACAAAGAAAAGACCAACTGGTGGCATGATCGACATATAATCAAATGCACTTTTAAGCCAGGACAACAAGTACTTCTCTTTGACTCTAGTTTGAAATTGTTATCAGGTAAGCTACGGTCCATAACACCACATGGAACGATAGAACTAAAGGACAAGACCTCCAACCAAACATTTTTGGTAAACGGTCGACGTGTTAAGCATTACTATGGTGAAGACACAACCAAAGTTGAGGAGGTCATTGAATTGGCCAAAGATGAGTAAGTTTGTGTTGCATCGTGCCACGATATTAAATCAAGTGTTACACGGGAGGCAACCCGTGAATAAGGTGATATTTTTCTATGTTATTTCAATTTTTAATTATTAAATAAATAAATAATAATAAAATAATAATAATAAAAATATTTTCATGACTTAAACGCCCAGAAAAATAAAAAAATGAAAAATTACATAGAAAACACTAGTCCGCGTCACGGACTAGGTGTCAAAATTGTGCAATTTTTTTATTTCAATTTCTCGTTGAGTTGTTGGTTTATTTTTTTATTTTTTTCGCGGACTAGGTGTCAAAACTGTGCAATTTTTTTATTTCAATTTCTCATTGAGTTGTTGGTTATTTTTTGGATTTTTGGTTATTCAAAATCAATTGTTGTAACATAATTTAGTATGTTTAGGTGTTGGGTCAATTTTTTCGAGCCGAAACAAAAAATAATTTTTTTTACTGTTCATAGCAAAGGGATTTTCCTGTCCCATCCGCAACGCGCACCCCTTGCCAAAAACAAAAGAAAAAATTTCTTTTAACAAAGTGTAAATTTGCGTCCCCTCTGCGACGAGGAGAGGACATGGTAGTGTACAAGTTTGTGCAATTTTTTCTTTTACCCGACCCGACCCGATTTTCTTTTAAAACAATGCCCCTATCCTTTTAACCCAATTGCCCGATTCCCTCTTCCATTTTCCCCCATTTCTTCTTTCACATTTCCTCAATTCTCACACTCTGACTCACTTAATCCGCGACGCACACCCATGTTTGGCACCAAATTCACTCGTCTTCTTCAGCGAATCGTCACCTCAAGTAAGTGTTCCTGCTATATGTCTACTATTCCAGGTGAAACCTTTAATATGTTATGTTCTTGTTAATCAACATAATGTGGGATGATTAATTTTATTTTATATTATTGTTGCGTTCTTGCTGAGTATTAATTTTACTCTAGATTGTTTCAATTGATTATGTGCATTTTGATTTTAGGGTTAACCCTAAGCCGACACTCATGCAATTAGGAGGAAGACATGCTTAATCTTGTTACATTCTTGGGACGTCTCAGTGTTCAGCTTGAAAATTTTCAACTTAATATACTCTCAGTGATTTTTGTTTCTCAAGTCAAAGAGTTGAGTTCGAAGGACTAAAAATTTGAAGTAATTTAACTTCCTACAAGTCACATTGTTGCTCATATGTTGAGCTTGCATCCATACTCTAATTATCAGTTGATTATAGAGTCCTTTAAATTTGAGTGGGTAAAAATATCCTGAGAACTGAGGTGTGTGAAAGGATTTGTAATGAATTACCCTGTTTTCAGTAGGAATAAGGGCCATGATTTCACATTGTGCATTATTAAGACTTGTTTTGAATTGTTTCAATGTTCCTTATGCATTTTTCCTGCTATAAGTTCCATATTTATTTTCATTTGAGCATGGAACTTGAAGGAAATAACTTAGTTGTATGAATCTTGTTACATGTGGTTGAGAGTTGAATTGGTGGGCATTGAAAGAACTTAGGAGTAACTGAAGTCTTGTACTTGCTGAATATCGATGTGTATCTCTGTTACTCACAGTATGCTTAAAATTAAGTGTGGGGTAGTGGTTATGGATTGGAAAGGGATTGGACCTCTCGATTTCCTACATTATGCAATTATTTTCATGCCAACTTGCATCTAAACATGAAATAATTCAAGAGTTAGGGGGTGTTTTCCCAGTAATGTGCTAATACAAGCTTCTGTCAACGTCAAAATGAGATAAAAGGGGCTGGGTGCATTCCTGTGTTAGCATTGTTTGATGATGTTATGTTTGTAATATATGTTGCAAGGCTAGATTCTCTCCCCCCCCCCCACCTGACCCCACCTCAGACACCTTAGAAAACCACTGTGTTTAAGGGCTGTTTGACTGTTGAAAACATGGAGAAATTAGGAATGTTGCATAACTATTACGGAACTAAGATGTACATGTGCTAATGTTGATTAATGCTAAGAGGATACAACAGTTAAGTATGGAGTTGATGTTTTTAATCTATCTCTTTTGCTTCTTCCATCTTAACATGAAAGTTTGTTGGGATTTTAGGGGGTTGTGTACTGTTTTCTATGTTATCATGTACCTCGGTAAATTGGGCGTGTTTTCTATTGCAATGATAATAAACTAGACAACAAATGGACTGTTGGTGTTAATTATTATGCTGTTCTGCTGTGAAAATTTTGAATTGGTGAAATACATTAAGTAGGGAAGTCAGTACCTACTTCTTTCTTGTTTTATAATTAAGTGTGGGGTCTTACACCACATGCTATTAAGTTCCTATGGATTGAAATATCTTGTTTTGCATCTGTGAGTGTCATGATTTAGTATATTGTAAGGGGACTACAAGTAAAATGAGGTATGTGATTGTTGTAACTGTTGTGCTTACTTTCGCATACATTCACATCTGAACATAAGGAAACTAGGAGTTTTGACTATTTCAATGCTGAAAATGAGTGAATAGAGCTTAGTACTGTTCATATGTTATCCATTGTTCGATTCCCCTGTACTGTTGTGTGTGAGTTGTTCAATTTTAGTCAGTAGGGCCTGGATCACTGTTGAAAATAAGGAAATAGGGTTGTCTTCTATTTAAGGGTACATAATGGGTATCTTTTAGCTCCTCTCTTCTACTACTTTATCTTTAAGTCTTTTTACTATGCCTAGTTGAAATAGGACAACTAGATGTTGGTAATGAGTATTGTTTAACAGTTTAAGAGTGGTTGTTAAATTAAACATGGCTAGCCTAGGTTGTGCTTGTTGTACTATTGCACTGTTATATGTTGTTATGCTGCCAAAATTTTAATTATTAGGGTGACATGATTTGGGAAGTCTGAGTATCCTCTCACCTACTACGTTTAATCTAAATGTGGGGTGGCTGGTTTTTATAACATAAACATGTCTATCTTCTACCCACTGATGAGTTCAATTTGATTTTACAGGTCACTATGTCATCTCAGGAAGGCAACCAGGTCAGTCCAGCAGAGATGCAGTTGCACCCACTAGGAGAACATCCCGAGACACTCCGACAATCCTGAAGGGGCCCAAACACAAAAAGAGGCAAATGACATACAGGGAGAATGCAAAGAGTTGGTCTCAAGTGGTACAAAAGCCACCCCGAGTCCAAGTACTTTGCGGACTTCCCGATAGATGCTGAGGTGCTCAACCAAGCATACCCAGCCATATACGAGAGGTGCCTCACATACCAGTTGCACTTCTTGTTCGAGCAGCCATGGCCCTGCAATCTGAGAATCGTCTGGGATTTCTACACAAATATGAGCAAGGAGGCACGCACCCGACAAGTTAAGGTGCGAGATGTGACCGTTGATTTCATCCCCTTGATTATTAATGAGATCATCGGGACACCCTCAGAGTTCATGAATGCATTTGATGCCTTAGTCCATCACTATCCTTACCAGGCCATTCGACACACTCTCTCAGGCATTCAGTCGACAGCCCGTTGGGATAGGCACGTATACAGAGGCTTCTATCAGACCTTTCCTTTCAGGAAGCTGAACAAACAGGCCCGTGTTTGGCTAAAGATCGTGACACATGGACTCTTTCCGGGACAACATTTCTCCAAGGTCACTAGGGATTGGTTTTGCCTCGTATACTAATGACAGGCATGGAGCTTAATTTTGGGTAGATACTGAAGTCGGCCATGAGGAAGGCCTGGGCATACAAAGGTCGCAGATATGCTTTTGGCGGTCTTATTACTGAGATGTGTCTATGTGCAGGTGTGCCGATAGACTCTTTTGACTAGTGCCCACACATTGAGGCCTCTCCTTGCATAGTCAGCGTTGTTCAGGGATCGGAGCCTAGAGCACCACCTATACTCACCACACCCAAACGTGCCCGTAGAGACGAGTTGGCCATGGCACACATGTTCGGGATACAATCACTGATACTGTGGGCGCATGGTTGCCTTATTACGCTGGAGGAGATTGCTGAGGTTGAGATCCAATATCCCCTCAATGATCATGCCCATGCGATGTTGGGCATTGAACCTCAGTTCATGGAGTCTCTTGATTATGACATTCCCTCCAACCTAGATGCAAACAAAAGCGACACGAAGGATACGGAGGGTGCAGATGATAGTTCAGAGGAGGAGGATTGAGCGGTTCACCCCATTCCACAGGTTCTTTTTGGTTAGCACTGGGGACAGTGCTACTGTGTGAGGTGGGGGTATTGATGCTACTTGCTGCTAGGTACTGTATGACCATGACATATTATTATTTTTGCTACTGCAATTGTGTTATTTTGACATGATTATTATTTTGTTGGACAGCTTTATTATTTTTCTTGTTTATGTGATTCTTAATATATGGTATGTTTGAAATTATCATGAATATTTGTTGTTAATGCATTTTAGTATAATTATTTGTTGTGGTAATTCATAGTTGAGTGACATTACCCTATGACGGATGGTTGACGATCGTCCTAAGGGTATGTGTCAAATAGAGTCTCATTTTAAAGTGTCGGTAGTACGTAAAAATATTCCTTATATGTGAAACCATGAAAACTAACATGACATAAATTCTTGAGTCTTTAGTAGCTTAAACTTGAAATTTGTACGGATGAATAGCTGTTTAATTTTGAATTCATGAGAAATAAGTGATATTGAATCTAGTATTGCTTTATAGTGAAAATGTGCCATGTGAATGTGAGTTGAATTGTTAGTCTATGTTTCTATAGTTGTTACGAACTTACCCGGTATGTTAAATTAACTTAGTAGATATTGAATTTTAAGGGAAAGGATCTAGGCATTTCTTTGGTAACCTAAAGAACTTGGGCCTTTGTATCCAATTTATTAACACATCCTAGTTAACCCCGTTGAGCTTTAGACTTTTTCTTTGATTAGCCACATTTTAAGCGGAATATTTTTTTTGACTTTAACAACATTTGATCCTAAATCTTGAGCGCTTTAGCATGAAAAGTCAGAGGATTAGCAGTTGAAATGGAACCTAAATAGAAAAAAATTTATGGTTCGGGGGTACTATTAAAAAAATTAGAAATTAGAAAATAGAAAAATAATGTGTTTGTTAATATTTGTTGATAATTTTGAGTATTTAATTGTGGAAACAAATAAAGGATGCTAAAAAAAGATTAAAAGGGCAAAGGAAGTGGAAAACAGGGTAGTGTAAGCCTTAAATGCTCGGAAAATGAACTTTGAGAGTCATATCCAGATTATAATCCCACTAACCTTACGCCTATATTACAACCAAATAAAAAACCTAAGTGATCCTTTGAATGAAAAATTCTAACTAGGAAAAATTCAAACATTAAGGGTAAGTCTATAATAGTTAGAAGCAGCATAAGATTTCTTTTATGAGAGGAAGAGTTGATTGTGTACCCAAATAAAATCTTCTTCTAAAGAATTTAATTGAGTGCATGAGTAAGTCAGGACACATGATCATCTTAGGGCGGTAACTAGGTAAAACTATAACAATAATTCTGCATGAGTCCATATTTATTCATTAAAAAATTTATTAAAGTATAAGCTGCTAGGAAGCTTTAAAAATGTTCATGTTGGGTTGAAAAAGGTTGAGCATATAGAGTTTATTATACATACTATTTAGGTGTCTGTATGCATGTGTCTTGATTTGCCCTAGGACGGACAAAGCTTTAAGTGTGGGGTGGTGATCTTGGGTGTATTTACACACTTAAATAAACAAAAGTCTCATAAAAAAGTTAGGTTCGAGGGTAAATCCGTAGAGTTTTAGGTATTTTAATAAGATTTTATGTATTTTGTTAACACTGGATAAATTACGCTTCGGGTTTGTATTTTTATTGATTTTATCAGATTTTAAGATTTCAGAATAAGATCTGGAATAAAACAAGAGAACCCATGCAAGAAAACGAGGAAGAAAAATTTCAAACACTTGGTCTGCGACCAAGGCGCGTCGCGGACCAGTGCTAATTCACTGGAAAATCTGTTGTCAACAAAGTAGGTGGAAAAAGTAACTCAAAATACACTAGTGTGCGTTGTGCACTAGTGTGAAATGAGTGAATTTTTGGTCCAGTCAACATTGTACATCGAATTTTATTAATATAATACTAAAGCGAGTCACGAACTTAAGGGAAAACACATAAAAGGTCGGATTTTGTGGGCTATATAAGTCGTGAAAAATCTACTGTTAGGACCCGTAATTTAACGTAAACCCCGAACGTCCTTAATTGGATCGATTTTATAAAGTTTGGGACCAAGTGTG
>JAABOM020112301.1:0-24042 GCA_011800125.2 Solanum clarkiae | reverse complement strand
CGAGAACTTGATAAACTGTAGAATTTTCCCTTATGACTTGGAGTGGGATAGATGAGAATTATACTGTTATAGGCTTTGATCATAGGATTTCGGATGGTGTAATAGTGAAGGGTTATGAATTATGTGGTAGTTGTAGGGGTTTGGTTGGAGTGTTGGGGGTGCAGGTATTCTATACTACTTAACTTTGTATTTATTAGTTCACTTGCGGAGTACTGTGTGGTTGGTATTCACCCCCTTGCTACAGCCTTTTTGTAGGTTACGAGCCCGGATCGTCGTGGTACACTCTGTTTCCTTGTCTGAGGCTTTTCGGTGGAGATTGTGAGAGGTAGCTGCTTGTTATCCCAGCTGACTTCTTACTCCTATTTTATGATTTTGTTCTATTCTAGAGATAATATCATTTAGTACTAGTGGTTCTTTTCGAATCTATTATAATACGTTAGAAGCTTGTGCACGTGACAACCAGGTTTTGGGCGATTATCTGCAATTGAAATTTCATTTTTATTATAATTCCGCATTTTTAATGTTAAAGTTGGGTTGTGGGCTGACTTGTCTTTGTGGGATAAGATGAGTGCCATCACGCCCATTTTCGGGTCGTGACAGATACGCATGTAGCCAATCCATCCCAAAGATAATATCAAAATCCACTATATTAAGTTCAACAAAATCACAAGGCTAGACTCCATGCAATATGGATATAGGATAATCTCTATAGACCCTTTTAGCAATGATGGAGTCATCAATGGGGTAGACACTTCATAAGATTCATACAACAATTTGGGACACACATGAAGCTTTTTGGCAACAAAAGGAGTAATGAAAGAAAGAGTCGCACCCGGATCTATCAATGCATACACATCATAATAAAAAGCTTTTAACATACCGGTAACAACATCAGGCATCTCATCCACTCCTTGCCTTCCATGAATAGCAAAGAACCTATTTTGCCTTGGAGCACCCCTTTGTTGGCCTCCATTTTCTCTATGACCCAAATTAGCACCTAGGCCTTAAGGTTGACCGTCTCTACCCTTGTGTTGAGAATGCGGGTAATCAACAACCTTGTGACCCACTTCACCATAATTAAAGCAAGCATTAGAGTTCTTCAACATGGACTACCATGCTTTCGCCTACACTTTTGGCACTTCGGATGGGTCATCCCACCATTGCCACCTTGGAATATTGGGTTATACACCCCATCATTAGCAAATCTCTTGTTAGGAGCATCGGAGGACCCTTGGCCTTGGAACTTGTGACCTTGTTGAAATCGGCCACCCTTAGAACCTTGGAAACCACCCTGAAATCGAGCCTTCTTGGACTCCCCACTTCTCCTCTTTCTAAGTTTTTGCCCCTCAAGTTGTTCAACATGAGTCATGAGCCGAGACAAATCCATATCACTCACTATCAAAGCAGTGTAGCACTCTTCATTTACCATGTCGGACACCTCCGACACAAACTTGTTCATCCTTAATCTAGGGTCAGCAACCAAATTAGGAGCATACTTTGACAGCTTGCTGAACTTGAGGGCATACTCTCTCATACTCATGGAACCTTGCTTATGATTCATGAACTCCATCATTTTGGCCTCTGTTAACTCAATAGGGAAGAACCGGTTGAGAAAGGTGGCTTTGAGCTCTTCCCAAGGAATAACAATATCATTTCTCCTCTCCAATTTCCATTGAGCAAATCAAATTTTGTCCACACCTTTGAGTTGGTAAGTCGCTAATTCTGCCTTCTCCTCCGAATTTATTCCCTTGATAGATAGCACCTTATATACCTCATTGATGAACTCTTGGGGATCTTCCTTCGCATTGGACCTATGATACTCCGAAGGGTTCATTCTTGTGAAATCCCTCACCCTTGATGTCACGACCCGAAATAGAGCCTAGACGTGACACGATGAATGGGGAGCCCGAAGGTTCTCCAAACAAGAATCTTAACTTATCATTATACATCACTGGTCGTGGAAGCATTTACTTGACATAAAAGAGTAGGAATAGGGGAAAGGGGACTAAGGGGAAAGCTTGCACAATATCATAATTAAGGGACGAGAGTCAAAGCTCATGTCATAGTTACATACCATTTCCAACAACACCTCTACTACATAGATAAGAGCAGGGACCAAGACAAAACAACCAAGCTCACCCTCATAGTCTAAGTAGAAAGTAAAGAAGAGTATTCAATACATAATAGGAGAAACAAATACTAAGGTCCCTGAAGTGAAGAACTGACCAACTAGCTTGAGTAGTACCGAACTAGCCATGTGGAGGAGAAGGATGATCAACTTAGGCTTTGATCCCTACATGGTGATATGATGTAGGCAAGAGTATGCATCAGTATGTTTGAATTTACTATGTAGGATGCAATGCAACAATAAGTAGGCATCATAATCAAAATGCATAATATTAAGCAATAGACATAATATAACAATATGACATATATGTTCAATGCTTAAATAAAACATGCTCAAGTAAATCATGCTCATATAGGATATCATATGTGAAGAAGAGACCAAGCTAGTTGTTCAAGGTATAAACCCCTTGGTGGTTGTGTGGTATAAGCCCTTCAGATGGTTTATGGTAATCACACCTTACCAAAAAGGTGACAAAGTATAAACCCCTCGCATGGTTGATGAGTATAAATCCCCAACATGGTTACCTGGGCTCTTGTCCCCCCTGATCGGGTATGGTATAATGCAATACATTATATAAGATTTATCATATTCTCTACTGTAACACTTCTTATAGGAGTAATCATATACGTAAGTTCATTTCATGATAATAACATCATTTGTATCATATCTCATGCTTTGGACCTTCATTTCCTCAAGAAACCTTGGCGGACATTCTATCAAACACTTTGAGTGTGTGAAATGGGGATAAAAGACTATGAAATTTGGAGATGAAATTATCCAAGAAAATCTATTGTAAAACCATCAATCAACACCTTGAAACACCCCCAAGAATTCATAATGACCCCTCATCGAATCCAACATTAGATCCAAGGTTTAGAGCTCAAAACATAGCAAAACAGTCACAACTTTACATAGCTTTAACATAGTGTGCAGTGAATTTCATAATGATCAAGACCCATTTGTAAATCAACTTTAAATCATGCAATATATGTAAAAGGAGGCTTGGGTATCATGGGTGAAAGGAACCAATGAAAGAAACTCATATACCTTAGCTTGGAGATGAACTTGGTGAAGGTTGGAGATGGAGACTTGAAGCTTGAAGAAGAACCTTGAATGAGAACCTTAGCTTGAGATGAGGGTTTGGGACTTGAGTTTGGGGGTGAAAATATGGCTAAGTGATTTACTGAGTATTGGGGAATGTTTTGGGTGATATAAGGGTGAAATTTGGCTGAGTATAGGTAAAAACATGTATGGGAATCCTTGGGCACAAGACCCAAAGCTTGGACCCAAAACAGCAAAATGCACAAAATAACACTGCGACATGTCGCACCCAGATGCGGAAACTATTCTAAAATTTATGTTCTTTAATTTTTGTAATTGCTAAATATTTTCTCTTAAATGAAGTTAAGGCCTTTTCCCCTAATTTGGACCCCTTGAACAAGAACTCAAAGTCGAATTTTCGAAATAACAAATGAATTTTGAGATATATGAAATTGAAAATTCTGCACATTTTTGGGAACATTTTTGGGCACTTTTTAGGATATGTATTAGCCGTTATAAATGGCTCTTTTGCCAAGGAAGGGCACATGATCATTGGGGTGGGCCCTAGGCCCCAATGGTCCAATCATAATTTTTAAATTTTTTTTTAATAAAATCAACTGGTATTACTATACTGGACCGAGGCTAGTACCGTTCAATTTTCCCCCTTACCTTCCCATTGCCCATCCTAGAACCCCTTTACCCGGCATCATACGGCACTCTACTAGACCGAAATTGTTACCGATATTTTACTGGGATGAAACTGGGCCGGTACCGGTAGGTGCCCCTTACGTTGCCTGCCCTATACACTATAAACACTATCTTTCATACCAAAAGCCAAGTAATTGTTGTCTGTAAATTCAAGTAGACCAAATACCAAACCAAGCAACGTATGTATGTACCATGGATGCAGCCCAGACAAGAACAAGGTATAGAAATGTACATAGGTGTAAGGCCCTAATGTCTATGCGTATATGCTAACTGTGCCTCTATAAATTTAGAAGGTACACCCACACACAAAAATAGGGCATATAGGTGTACTAGTATAGGTCTTTTTAATGAGCTATGAGATCTCAAACGGAGTGTAACCCCAATGTCCTATCAAGCCTCTAACTTTCAAACTATGCCTAGCCTTTAATAGATATCTTCCCGACCTGGCCTCCGACTAGGGAAGTCGACCAAGGCCAAGTGGTATTACAACCAATTGGGCCTCTAACCTAGGAACAATTAATTGAGCCTCTGAATCATGATCGATCAACTGATCCTCTAATTCTGGAACAATCAATTGAGACTTTACTCTATCAAACTGAAGTTTGCCATTCTGGAACAATCAATTGAGACTTTACTCTATCAAACTCAAGTTTGCTATGAAGATTTATAAGGATCTACACCGTGTGTATCAGTAACAACTACCGGCTTTAAAATATACAAGTTTAAGGCACTAGCCTAAGGCTAGGCTAAGGCCTAATAAGTCAACCTATTAAACCAAGAATACGATACATAGATAGGATACCACACAAAATCTCAACAGGTGGTCAGAAGTGTAACAAACAACCAAATTCCTAAGATACAACATATTTCTCAGTATTAGAAAGCCCAACAAGTTTAATAGGTATTCAAATAGTAATATGTGTTAGACTAATAGTGTAATTACCCATTTACCCTTTACTATGCTCGTTCCAAATTTCCTAGTCTTTACCAGATTCATTACCAAAGTTATAGCCTTTAACATAGTCATTTCAAGAGTCGCTATCTTTAATAGATTCATTTACATCCAAACAATACTAAATCTAGTTAATATTAATAGACCAACCATTAATGTTCTCAAACATGAATTACAAACTCAATCCAGCATAAACAACCTTCAACTTAATCATTTCCAACAATACTAAGCAACCGTTACAACGTATAGCTAAAAACAAAGCAGCAAACCAATATACAACTCATAAATAATAACAACACAACAAAAGATACATATGCGAAACCTCAAATATCATGTAGGACATCAGATTCAATATATATAATGTCAAATATAGCAGGAAATTAATATATAGCCTCAAACAATCTCATTACCCCAACCTTCAGTATAAAACATTTAACAAATACGGTGTCTAAACCTAGCAAGTACAGTTTTTAACTCAACATATCTATCAAGTCTGATTATTTATGCATCAACTCCATCATATACTCATGCTTTTCCAATCAACATTCACATATTCAGCTCAATCGACTAAGAGAGAGAAACCTACCCTACCTGGATGTCGGTTGCACATTCCCCTGTCTAATCCATGAGGTTGTACTCCTCTTAGTGATCTCAAAATACTGTCAAACTATTAAAAGTAGAATCACAATATCAATACAATCATTTTGACATTAAAATCATAGAAAATGGGTTCAGGTCAGTTTTCAGGCCAACTGGCAGTCCCACAGCTGAACTCCAAAATAAAGTCCATATAATATTGTCCATAATTTTTGAAGTATATACCTCAAATTCAGGATCAATCCAAGTTGTAAAATGATATAGAACAGCCAAAAAATGAAAAATATTTCTAATAAAAAAACTTATGTTCCCAATAGTTTCTTTATCAAATTTGTCCAACATATAATAAAACTAGCAAAATCCAACTACACCATGATGTTAAGCTCAGAAAATCCTTCTATTTTAGACCAAGATTTCACTAAATTCATACTTGAAGAGATCACATTTAGAAATTTCCAACAAACAATACCAATATGATAGAAGCTAGTTCATCAATTTCCTCAAATGAAGCAAAATCTAGAGAATCTGATAACACTATGACATTTTCCTTGGAAAGATCTTCAATATGGACTATAGTTTCATTGAATTCTATGTGAGACCCTATGTTTCTCGTCTCCCATAATATACAATGTGTGGAATGTTATATAAGGCACATATAATTTCATATGGTACCCAAGGATAATAAAGACTTCAAATGAGTTGTAATATCAAGGACTTAAAGTTTTAGGTCAAAGAAATCCCCTTAACACATATTCGGGATTAAAGAAATGGCCCGAGTGACTCCTCGCCCTTTTCAAAAGGTTTAAATTAAGTTTAACCTTTTAGATGGGACTAAGAGTATATAATTTTCAAATAATGAATTTTTAATATGTGTTTTAATAGTACAATAGTCAAATGTTAAGTTTTGGAGTCAAAAAAGTTGCGAGATAAAGGTTGCCCAAAGTTATCATAAGCTTCTTTAAGAAATCTTTTTTAAATTTGGGTCAAATGTCTCAGACTATATCTCCCAAAATATAAGGATTTAGAGAGGTCATGACCTATTGAATTGAAGTTCCATGAGTGTACTTTCCAACAAAGAAAACAATGATTCAAATAGACTTCTAATAAAAAGTTATGATAGTTTTACTGTGACTATGCAAGAAGAAGAACGAGTCATGGACCAAGGTGGGTCAAGACTACTTATAAATCAGCTAATTTGACATTTTAAAGCTCCACACATTTTATTGTTGTTCCAAAAAATTATAAAGACCGAAGAGAGTGCTTCCACAAGGTCCTTGAGAAATTTAGGTAAGTTTTTTATATTTTTACTGTTAAAATATGTCTTCGTGCCTAGAAATGTGTGCCTTACATTTTGTAATTTATTTCCCCTTTTATTAGCTGTCTTTGGAGCTGTTTTTGGAAGGTAAAAATTGGGTGTTCTTACTTATTATTCTAGCCTTGTAGCTGGTTTTTTAGCTAATAATCTTGGGGCTCTTTTGTGATCATTGTGATGATGTTTTACAGACATTTAATTGCCTTTAGGCTATATGGAAATTTTGTCAATTAATGCTCAATTATTGGTTGTTTATACGTGGGTATAAGTTGCGTATATATAGTAGTTTTGAAGCTTAGTACATAAAGAACAACTTTTGTGATGAAACTTAGGACATTTGAATGTCCGTTGGAAAGTTATGTTAAGGATATATGTTTGAGGTGTTGCTCTTCTTGGTATGGTTTCATTAAAAATAAAGGCAGATTACGAGTGGAATATAGTAGTCATATTTAGTCCTTCTTCCTCGCTAAAACCATATTTGAAGAACTTAAAAAGTAACAAATTCATTTCCAATAATCTCCATTGTCACGACCCAAGCCTAGGGCCTAGACATGACACAGCGAATGGGGAACCCGAAGGGACCCCAAACAAGCCTCTTATTTTTTCATTACGCATTCTTAGTTGCGGAAGCATACAAAGACATATAGATTAAGAATGGGGGAAATAGAGCTAAAGGAAAGCTTACACAAACGTCATAATCAAGAGTCAAGAGTGAAAGCTCATACATAAATACATAACATGTCCAACAAGCACCTCTAATAGATAGATATAATAGGGGCCAAGACAAGCTACTGGGCTCACCCTCATAGTCAATGAAGCATAAGAAAGTATCTCAATACAAGGATAATAGTAACTTAGACCGAGGTCCTCGAAATGGAGGACTCACCAATAAGCTTGGAATAGTACCGACTAGCCACGTGGAGGAGGAGGATGATCAACTTGGGCACTGGTCCCTACATGGTTATATCATATAGGCAAGAGTATACGTTAGTACATTTGAATATACTAAGTATGTGGGATGCAATGCAACAAGAGATAAGCATCATAATCCAAAATGCATAATGATAAGCAATAGGCATAATATAGCAATATGACATGTATGATCAATGCATAAGCAAAATATGCTTAAGTAAACCATGCTCATATAGAATATCATATGTGAAGGGGAGACCAAGCTAGATTGCCAAGGTATAAACCCCTTGGGGTTGGTGATGATAGCACCCATCACCCTAGTGCGTGAGGTAAAACCCCTCATCAAGATTAGTGATGATATGATCGCACCCATTACCCTAGTGATTGAGATATCAGCCCCTCAACTAGGTTGGTGATGATCGCACCCATCACCCTACTGGTTTAGCAATCAACCCCACAACTTTGTTGGTGATGATCGCACCCATCGCTCTAGTGGTTGAGCAATCAACCCCTTAACTAGGTTGGTGATGATCACACCCGTCACCCTAGTAGTTGAGTCTTTGACCCCTCAACTAGGCCCTCAATTGGGAATGGTCGACCACAACACTTTAGATAGTATTCATCATGTACGTAAGCTCATTTCATTATCATATAGTCAATCATATCAGATCTCATGCTTTTGACCTTCATTTTCTCAAGAAACCATAACTGGACATTTTGTCAAACACCTTGGGGGTGTGTAATGAGGGTAAAAGAGCATTTAATTTAGAGATGAAATCATGCAGGAAAAGCAGTGGTAAAACCTTTAATCAACACCTTGCAACACCCCCAAGACATTCATGTCAAAACCCCTCATCAAATCCAACATTAGATCCAAGATTTGAAACTCAAAACATGCTAAAACATCCATACTTTCATGAACTAAAATCACTGTGCAGTAAATTTCTCAATATACAAGACCCACATGTAAAATAAACTTTAAATCATGCAATATTAAGGATGAGAGATTTAAGGTACCATGGGTGATAGGACCCAATGATTCAACACTACATACCTTAGCTTTTGTGAAGTTCTTGAAGAAGACTTTACTGGAGATTTGAAGCTTGGGTGAGATCCTTCAAGAAATCCTTGAGATATGCCTTGAGTTTGGGACTTGAATTTAGGGTTAGAAATGAGTCTAAGTGTTTGGGGAAATATTGGGGAATGTTTTGGGTGATATAAGGGTGAAATAAGGCTAAGTATAGGTTAAAATACGTTTGGGAAAAGATAGGTCCAACACTTAGAAAATCTGGCGAACTAGGAAAAGACAGTGCAGGAAATACACCTCTCCGCGTCAAGGAGAGGTCATGGACCCTCAATGGAAATTGCAACAAGTGCAAATTTCATAATTCGATTCCTTTTCTTTAAAATTGAGGTTAGACCCTTGTCACCCTAATTTGGACCCCCTGAAAAGGAATATGAAGTCGAATTTTTGAAATTCCAAACGAAATTTTAGATATACAAAAAACAAGATTCCGGGTACTTCCGAGGCACGTTTTTGGGCACTTTTGGGGTCATTTCATCCATGCTCTTGTTTAAACTACAAAGGCACTTGATCATTTTTTTAATATACTTTCTTTTGCTAATTGGCATCAAACCAAGTATAAGCATTATGTGAAGTACTTTTATGATCTTTTTCTGAGTTTAGGCTTCATTGTTAATGTTGTATTAAGTTCCCAAACTTATTCAAAACACATGTAAGATCCCACGAGTCATGTGCATATGCTACGATAATGATTATTATGCTATGAGAACAAGTTTACCAATGAGCCATAATTGGCTAAATTCTTGTTATGACCTACAATGTGCATTCAATATTCATATGATACATGACATATTATGTATGAACTTTAAACTATAATCAGAGGTATGGGGCCCATTTGTCCAAATGAATATATATATATATATATATATATATTGGAAAGGACCACTAATCCTTGCATTTTTTATTTTTGTTTTTTTTAATGACCCTTGTGGTGGGTTAGGACTGAGCAACACCCCCATGTATCATCATCAATAATAGAAATCAAAAGTACAATGGAGGGAGAATAGACCTTACTTCTGATCCTATGGTGGTTCATAGGTCGGCCAATCTACTAAGGTAGGCCAACTCATCCCCATACTATAAAGGAAGTGCGACCTAGCAACTAAGCACCTAGTGGGAGGACTCCCCTAAATATAAAGAAATTAGGAAAACATAAATAAGTGAGACTGTCCCCTTACAATTAAAGAAACCAAACACAATATAAAGAACCTTTAACCCTCCATTGAGGTTGCTACTCTATCCCCTGAAGAGAACTAATAAACTAATTCAAAGAGGCTTCTTAAATCTTTTCAGTTTCTTTCTCCTAAAGGTTGCCAGCCCCATCTTCTCTAGATCTAAGCCTGCTCTAGCCTCTTTAGGAAGCAGTTGTCTTGAAAAACATAGTTGAGTATCATCACAAGGGTGGCTGTGTTTGGAAAGACTATCTGCAGTTGCATTTGCTTCCTTGAAATGATGATTACATTTGAAAGTTTCAATTGGTTGATGGTATTCTACAATCTGTCAAGAAGTGGTTGAATTTACTAAGGAGGAGTAGCAAGTTGCTTGGTCTATTTAATAAGGAGCTCAAAGTTAGTTTCCCAAATCATTTCTGTATATCCCGGGCTTATCCACCAATTTAAGCCTGGAATAACAGCCTCAATCTCAGCTTGATTGTTGATTCCGTCACCAAGAGGAGTAGCATAGAAAAATTGAGATCTCCCAGATCATTTCTAAGGACTCCCCTAACACCAATATTACAAGGATTTTGAAGAGTACTGACATCACTATTTGATTTGACTAAGTTGTTGGGAGGTTTGTTCTATAGGACTGTAGTAACCTTGATATCCTGAATGCAGCCCTCCACCATAATAACCAGGTCCTTCCTGCTAGCTGGCCAGTCCATGTAGGGGAAGATAGTACTGAGTTGGTTGAAAGCATCTTTAAAAATAGCATACTTGACTCTGATTGAGCTAGATTGCTTCCCTCCTTTTTTGACTGTACATCTATTCTTCTATAAGTTCTAACAAATAAAGATAGGAGTAGAATGAAGAATAAGTTTGTGAACATCATTATTGTATTGGCTATCCACCCAACTTAGCATTCTATTTCTCAAGGGAGTGTTCTCATTTCTTATACACCAGGAATCTACAAAAAGAATTCCAGATATGCCTTGGAAAATGACTAGTCATGAAGTTGTGATTAGTATTATCGTTTCCTGGTCTAAAGCAACAAGAGCAATCATTAAAATTCTGACCAAACTTGATCAACCTCTCGTTTGTGGATAATTTGGCTCTAAGGGCTCTCCATAACAAGAAGGAACACTTGAAAAGTATTAGTTTATTCTAGGTATAGGAATTGGTCAAGGTAGTGGCCCTTTTATCTCTGATAAGGTTATTGGCAGAAGAGAAACCAAAGTTACCATTGGTGCTAGTTGTCTAGATATCTTGATTAACAATATCATCCTTAAAATAGAATTAATAGGACAAAATAGTAGGAACCATGTGAGAAGGGGGCAGCTAGCATGATCAGCAATATCATTCTTAAAGTAGAATTGATAGGATAAAATAGTAAGAAACAGGTGAGGAGGTACAATTATGGTTCACTCTATCCACATCTGAATGACCATTCAATAATAGGAAAGAAATATTGATATTGTTGGACCTATTTTGCTCACTTCTGGAATTGGCTAAATGACCAATTGCTAGCCAGTTGTCCCACCAGAAGGAGTAGAAACCTGAATTGATCTTCCAATGAATCTGAGGCTCCATTTTATGCTTTTTTATCATGAAGTGTCTCAAAGTGAGAGATCACCCAGTGTACTCTTTCTTTTTAATATGATAAGCCCTTAGGAAGTACTTAGACCTTAGGAAATTACCCTAAAGAGAGTCATTGGTAAGAAAGCTCAACATTTCTTGTACTCAAAGGATTTTTCCATATGAGCAATTTGTCTTACCCCTATTCCACCTTCATGTAGGGATAAGTCAAATTCTTCCAAGAAGCCTAGTGATACTGTCTTTTATCATTTTTCTAGCCCCAAAAGAATTCAACAATCAGGGTCTGGATTTTCTTGATAGTAGTCTGAGGGGTGGAGGTAGCAGAAAGAAGATAGATAGGCAATGATTTGAGGACATGCTTCACTAGAACAGCCCTACCCCTATAACTCAATGATCTAGCTTGCCAGGCTGTAATTCTAGCAATGCCCTTGGCCATCATAGGAGAATAGTATATCACCCTTTACCTCCCAATGTATAGAGGACAACCAAGAGAAGTAATAGTGCTCTTTTTGTTATCTGAAGCTGCTGATTCTCTTTATCCGATTGACAGTATCTCTGAAGGCATAAGAGAGAACCATGAAGCTACTCTTATCCCTATTAATAAGTTGGCCAAAAATATCTTCATACACTTTAAGGTTCTTCATAATAAGATCAAGAGAAGTTTTTCTTCTTGAGGTGAAGATGATGACATCATCTACAAAGCTGAGGTGATTAATTTGGGGACCATTCTGTTGCATATAGAAGCCGAAAAAGTGAGGGTCAAAATACAAACCATTCAATAATCTAGAAAGAACCTCAACTCCGAAAATAAACAAAGCTACGAAAAGGGGATCACTCTGCTTAAGACTCCTAGTGGAATGGAAAAATGATATCTGGCACCATTAACAATCACAGAATACCAATTATTAGTCATAATCCTCCAAACCATGTAAATAATGAGTTCCCCAAAACCCATTTTTCTGGAGACTAGACAAATAAATAACCAAGATACGTTGTTGTAAGACTTGGCCATATCAAGCTTGATTACTACATTTCATCCAATATTAGACTTTTTGATCTAGTGAATGATCTCCTCAGCCCGCATGGCATTCTCAGAAATATTCCTATTCTTGACAAAGCTAGTCTGATTAGGAGATATAAGGTAAGGGAAAATGTGGGAGAGCCTGAGTCAAAGCATTTTGGAGATGATTTTCTTGCTGAAGTTACTGAGAATGACAGGCTTGAAATGGGACAGTTTATTAGGATGGTCCACTTTGGGAGTAGAACCAAATATGTATGTGTAAAAAACTTAGGCATAATATGATTACAAAAAAAAGGATCGGACAGCAGGATGAGTAAAAAAAGGATATGCTATCAAAATACAACACTTTTAATGCTTAAAACATAAAATTTTGTGTGTTCTCCATGTGATATTAGTTGGTTTTATGTGTTTTTATGTTATATTTGCAGGATTCGAGGGTTGGCCTTGATTTTGGTAAGAATGTGCAAAAGTTGCTGATTTTGAAGCAACACTTGACCCTTTACGGGCCATAGTTCAATCTACGAGTCATGAAGTATGTTTTGTGGACACTTCCAATGAGGGGATGTGTTTCTGAAGTTGATTCCACGAACATGCAGATGGGTCGTGGATTGATTTATAAGTCATAGAACATGGTTCATTCCCTGAGGATCAGGAATTAGGGACTTTCTGAAGATTCATCAGACAAAACCCCCCCTTCGGGTCGTAAACCACTTCATAGGTTGTAGAGAGGTATCATAGACTTGAATTCCAGATTTCCAGCAGAACTATATGAGACCTCAATTACAGGCCGTGGAATGTAATACGACCTGTAAACCTGTTAGTGAGGTGTGCCGACCCAGCGATCCTATTATGTTTAGGACTTATATTTTAAATATTATAAATAGGTTTTTAGGTTAATTTTCATCAAGCATACACATAGTACATAGATAACCTGAGAATTAGAGAGGAAAAAGAGTGAGATAACATTGGAGAGTTTTGAGAAACACTTGTACTTTGATTTCATCTTTAATCTTGTGATTCTCTTTGAAGTTTGATTTGCTTGTTCTTAATTTAATTGTGTAAGTGCTCTATTACGTTATTCCAATTTATAAGTCTTGCATACACACAAATCATGAGTAGCTAAGTCCACAAATAGGATTGAGAGAACCAGGAAGAACTAACAAGATAAAACTGGCTAATTCTTGGAAAGTGTGCATGCATGTATTAATTAACTTTCTTTGATTTGCATGTTTTCTAATGGTGGCCAACATTAGAACTTGCCTAGTGTTACTGACTGGACCAAGGTAGTAATAAATAGCAAAAGAGATTAATTAAAAAGATTCGATTGATGTGTTCTCATTAAATCAATTAAACTGGGCCAAGCGGTAGTTGTATTGGGACTAATAGGTAAGGGTTAGTAATGCAGACTGCGGAGATGTGCCAAGTCATATACTGAAATTCACCTCTTGTCTGGACCAAAAGGTTTGGTGAAGTTAACTTACCATCCTATATAATACACACTAGAAGAGAATTAGGTTATCTAGTGATACTAAGGGAATCGTGGGGAATACATTTACCCTATTTTCTCTCTATATTGATTTCACTCTTTTGTTAGTTAGGTTTACTTTTCTATTGATCACTACAAAATCCCCTCTTTTGGGGAAGTAAGTTGGTTAATCACTCAAATTATAGTAATTGAATTCTCTTAAGTCTATGTATCCCCTGTGGATTCGACCCTAAACCAACCTATTTCTTGACAACAATCACTTTATCCTCAAAAAAGAGGTGTAACTTGGGAGACATCAAGGTTTTGCGCCATTGCTGGGGAATATGACTAGACTAGGTTAATTCATAGTGCTTTAGGTATTAATTACCTATATTTTATGTTTTTTTATTGTTTTTATTTCTTCATAAGGTGTCAGTGGAGTGTATTCCCAACACTCAAAGTCGAGGAAGACACTTGACTTCATTTGACCTAGAAATTCACAAAACATTGAGAAAAATGGCCCAAGATAAGGCCAATAACATAGCTAATGAAGCTCTGAACAGGAACGAGAATGAAAATGCTGATCCTGAGAACCCACCTCCTCTTGAGGACATTGCTCCATGGCCACAGGATTTTAATGCCAGTGCTTATCAATGGAATCAATATAGGCTAAATCCTACGGCTATGGAGGTAACTAGAGCTATTGTGTTGCTACCACTACTAGCTGACACAAAGTTTATAATCTCGAGTGGGTTGCTTCAGATGCTGCAAAACTGTGGGTTGTTTTGTGGTCTTAGCATTGGAGGATCCTCATAGACATCTACACAACATTGCATTCGTCTGCAAGAGTGTGATGGGAACACATAATCTGCCTATGGATGCTGTGGGACTTCGTGTCTTATCATTGTCTCTTATAGGAAATGCAATATTATGGCTAGCAGACCTCTCGCAGAGTTCGATCACTAGTTAAGTTGAATTGCATAAGGTATTTTTGGGGAGGTACTTCCCTAGATTGAAGAAGCTCAAGTTGAAAGATTTGATCAACAACTTTGAGCAACTTCATAGTGATTCAATCAGTACTACATGGAAGTGGTTCACCAAATATTTGACGAGTGTCCCAGACCACAAGATAGTTGATGATAGCTTGGTGGAGATCTTCTACTGTTCCCTTGATGAGAACATTCAGGCTTGTACTGACACTATCATGTGGGGCATGTTCTTAGATCAGTCATTTGCAAAGATTGCAAAAAAGATAGAGTGAGTAGTCAAGACTAATCATGCTCGGGGGCAGAGAGACAGAGCATCTATCAAAAGTTTGTGCGCTGTCAGTGTCAGTTCGGAGCAAGTTAATATTAAGGAAAAAATTATGCAAGATATACTCGAATTAACGTAAGTATAGAGGTGATGATGAAGGCTAATCAGCCTTTATGTGCACCTATGTAAGATGAGCCTTACTATGAGGAGGACATCTATTTTATTGCTGATCAAACAGGGGGTTTTCAGATGAATGCCAAAGGGTCCAATTAGGACTATTGGCGCCAAGATCAAGGAAACTAAGGTCAGCACTTCAATTGAGATGGATCTTTCAGGGACAATTATAGAGGATACTATGATCAGAACAACGACCCAAAAAGAGATGCTGATTGAGGTCGCAGAGATGGCTTCAGAAATGATCCCTATGTGCCATCACATAACCGTGACGTAGGTGTAAGATGTAAATAATTAGGAGATGTTTGATAACATATTGAAGAAAGTTAAGACACAGGATGAGACTATGAAGGGGATGAAATCTGAAATCTCTAGTATTAACTAGAAAATTGAGTCTCATTCTGTGGCTATCAAACAACTTGAGCAACAATTTGGTCAAGTGTCGACTCAACTCAATCAACATTAAAAGGGTACACTGCCTAACAATATAGTTTAGAACCCTAAGAATGAAAGGCAGTGCGTGGCGGTTACTACTAGTGGTGGCAAGAGCACCATTGTGTCACACCCCAAGTCCTGTTAGGGCGGACTGGCACCCGTTGCCAATAAGGCCAGGGAGAACCAACCTGTAACTATGCACTTATTATACGTATTATGAGGGGTTTCTACCTTTAGCATGCCTTAAAGTAGATAAACAATGATAATAAGCCAAAAGGAAATGCATATGACTAGGCCGTTGGGGCCACAGTGTCTAAAGTACAAGACATGACTTTACTTTTACTTTACATAGTCTACAAAGCCTCTAAATAGAGAAAAACATCTGATAAGGGTTGGGACAGGCCCTGCCTCAACTAACTATGTAATACAAACATAAGCTTTAGACATATACAAAGCCCCAAAGCAACCTGGAGCTTGGTGACAGCGGCTGAATATCCTGGTACTCCTACTGGGGAGATCTACTAGCACATGTACCTGCAGTATGAAATGTAGGTCCACCGTAAGGGACGTCAGTACGAGATAATGTACTGAGTATGTAAGGCAGGATATACTGTATGTAAAGTAATAACTCAAATGAACCCATGCACTAGTGTAAGTTTGTGGTACACCTTTAGTTATACTGTGGAATCATGTACTTTACATCCTTTATATTACTTTACCTTTACTGTATCATTTGTGCACAGCTGTAAAACAAATAACCAAATGATTAGTGGTGAAACTGTATCGAGATCGTCCCTTGCTAGGTCATACTCAACCCCTCGGGCTACCCCTCCCCCCCTTGATAGGATCGTCCCCTGGCTAGGTTATACTCAACCCCTCGGGGCTACCACCTACTAGAACTGTATACTTTATCTTTCAATTACGTTTGAGATGATTCTTTTGGTGGTCACAATATTGGAGCTTTGGGACTTTATATGTAGCATATGACATGTAGATAACCATATAAGATAATATGACAAATAAAAGAGTACATTGGACAAACAATGTAATGCATATGAAATGGAACAACTTGTGAACTCTATTTGGCAACAAGAACTTATGTATCGTGGGATTCATGTATGTATTGAGATATGAAGGTGACTATGCAGAGGGCATATAAACATGTACAACACTATAGACGTAGTTATGGTTGTGTCAGAGTTGGCAAGTGCCTTTATGTGCTAAGGAGAGGTCTATGTTTCATGCCAAGTGATACAAAATCAAGTAACCTTACATACATTATTGTGTGACCTTGTTACTACCTCGAGATAAACTTACCATCCTCCAAAAACTTATATACAACATAGTAGGAGATAAAACTAACATTAATAGCCAATAGACACACCTTGGTATCTCAATCACATAAGAAAACAGTACACGGGCAGCAAGCAGGTGTTTAGAAACCCAAGCGTATTCCTTTAGCCTTTCCTCTCCTAATCGTATTTTCTAATACACATTAGCATGTACACATCATGTACAGACTATTTTAATCCATAATAGTCTTGCAACAGTCCACAAAGCACAACACATCACAATTTCACGCAATCTAAAAACGGACAGCATAACGTTAACTTTCCTCGCTACCTTTCAACCTTAACAATTCCAAATCGGTTCCAAATTTAACCAAACTATTCCAGCAAAATTTATACATATAAACAGACCAAAAACAGTCTTACAACAGCACTTAAGAAGTCATGAAGGACATGAGCTAATAGCTTTATATACAACAGCCCGCAAACTCCAATCAACATAACGCTTAAGATAACTCGGTAAAATGCGCTTGTTAAATGAAACTAAAATCAGGGAAGCAGCCTTAGGTTGATGCTTATCACTCAGACCATGCTAAGAACACCAAGTACCCTTCATAATATAACTCATAAACCATAGAGAAATCACCAAAACAAAAGGAAAAGTTGCAGTAACTTTCTGCACAGAATCTGTCCAACAAATTTCAGCATCGTCGCTAGCATCTATTTCGAGTTTTTCATGATAAAACTATACTAAACACACAACTATAAGTACTTACCTTTGACTTAAATGTGTAGAGGCTCCTTAAGAATCCTAAATAAGTCGTTTGGATGCTTCACAAAGTTGAGAAAAGTTGAGAAAAAGTAGAGAGAGCAATCTGATTGTTTTTTTTTTTGTTCAAGTGAACTATAACTTGTGGAGCAGCTTTGGAGACCTTTATATTTGGGATATTATGCCGCCTCTCTCTTGACCTCTTGACCAACATATACCACACATAATCAAGTAACTTACCCACCAGCTTGACCCTCAAAGTTCGGCCTTTTTGGAGCACCAACTTGATGGACTTGGGCTGCCAAATTTTCAACTTTCACTTACTTAGGTTTAGGGCCAATTTGCTAAGTGTTTTGTATTGTCTTTGGGCCCTTTTTAATACCTCTCTTGGGCTTAACATATATGAAATTTATGATTCTAAAACATGGGCCAAAGTTACACTGTTAACACGAACTTTATTCATAATCGAACTTGGACAATTTCGACGTCGAGCCTCGTCTCCGTTTAGTTCGCGATTTCGAGCTAAGCAAGTAGGTGACTCATTTTCTAGATTCTAAGTCCTACAAGCACCTCAATTATTTTACTTCATTTAAGGTCGTAATTTCCTTAATTCACCACAAAACATGTATACCCTCGATCCCCTTAAGCGTTAGACGCATATACATCCCATTAACACGAGATTCAAGCACTTTTAAAATTTAGCGTCAATTGGTCCAGATCATGTCATGTTTCATTTGAATTGTGCCAATATTGTAAGGTGTGGGGTTTTACATCCTCTCCCCCTTAGGAACATTTGTCCTCGAATGTTAGCACAATTGGATAGCATAACCAAGCCTAAACATTTACTTACACAAACTTGACGACACATTAAATATTCAATAACACGTACCTATTAATGTCCCAATTTTGTATGTTGGACTTCCTCTTTAGCTTCAAATAAGTGAGGATATTTCAATTTCATCACATCCTCAGCTTCCCATGTTATCTCTTTTGCTTGTTGGTTCCTCCAAAGTACTTTAACCGAAGCTATTTCTTTGTTCCTTAGCTTCTTAACTTGATGATCTAGAATAGCAATGGGCTCTTCTTCATAGGTGAGATCTTCTATAACCTATACATTCTTAATAGAAGTGATACTGGATAGGTCACCTATGCATTTCTGAAGCATTGAGACATGGAAAACTGGATGAACCATTGAAAGCTCCTGGGGTAGCTCCAGTTCATACACAACCTGTCCAAACCTCTTAATAATCTGATATGGCCCTATGTAACGTTGACTCAATTTTCCCTTCTTACCAAATCTCATAACCCCTTTCATTGGAGACACCTTTAAAAATACCCAATCACCTACTGAAAATTTCGGTCCTCTTCTCCTGGCATCCACATATTATTTGTGTCGACTCTGGGTTGTTTCTAGTCGCTGCTTTATCACCTTAACGTTTTCCATGGCTTATTGTACTAGATCCGGCCTGAGTAAGGTGGTTTCACCCACTTCAGACCATCCAATTGGTGATCTATATTTCCATCCATAACAAAGCTTCATAAGGTGCCATCTCGATACTCATGTGATAGCTATTATTATAGGAAAACTCAATAAGTGGCAAGTGGTCCACCCAACTACCTTTAAAATCCAACGCACAAGCTCGCAACATATCTTCAAGTGTCTGAATAGTGCATTCTTCTTGACCATCTGTTCGAGGGTGGGAAGCTATACTTAAATTCACTTGTGTCCCTAAACTCCTTTGGAAGGACTTCCAAAATTTTGCAGTAAATTGAGCTCCTCGATCAGATATATATGGAGATTGGGACTCCATGTAACCCGACTATCTCTTTTAGGTATAGCTTGACATACTCTTCAGCTGTATAATCACTTCTCACTGGCAGAAAGTGTGCTGACTTCGTGTGTGTGCCAACTATTACCCATATGGAGTCAAACTTCTGAGATGAACGAGGCAAACCTGTAACAAAATCCATATTAATCATATCCCACTTCCATGTTGGAAGCTCTATACACAGCATATAACCTCTTGGCGTTTGGTGTTTTACTTTCAGTTGTTGGCAATTTGTACACTGAGACACAAATTCTGCAAGGTCCTTTTTCATGCCTCCCCACCAAAACACTCCCTTCAGTTCATGGTACATCTTAGTTGATCCTGGATAGATGGAATATCGGGAATGATGGGCTTCTTCCATTATTCTCTTTGTTAACCCATTAATATCAGGCACACATAATCTGTTTTGACAATAAAGTTCTCCATTTTGTGCAAGGTCAAAGCCTTTTATTATACCCTGACTCACCTTTTCCTTCAGTTGTCGTAACACAGGATCCTCGAACTATTTTTCTTTCACCTCCATTACCAATGCAGACTCCATAGCATTATGCATAATAACTCCTTCCTTTGGAGTCTCGAGAAGGTGAACCCCTAAACTGGTTAACTGACGTAGATCCTTAGCCATTCCTTCACTTATTGCAGTTGGAGCACCGGTATTCATGATTGCCTTACGACTCAGAGCATCAGCTACCACATTTGCCTTCCCCGGATGGTACAGTATATCAACGTCGTAATACTTTATTAACTCTAGCCATCTCCGCTGTCTCAAGTTTAGGTCTTTCTTTTTAAAGATGTACTGCAGGCTTTTGTGATCAGTATATATGTCAACATGGACCCCGTACAAATAGTGGCACCATATTTTCAAAGCAAATACAACTGTTGCTAGCTGAAGATTGTGAGTTGGGTAGTTTTTCTCATGGGGTCGTAGCTGTCTTGATGCATAAGCAATTACGCTACCATTCTACGTCAATACACACCCTAAACCAATTCCTGAAGCGTCACAATACACTTCATACCCCTCAGTATCTTCTGGAAGTACTAGCACAGGCGCAGAAGTTAGCTTGTTTTTTCAGCTCTTGAAAGCTCCTTTCACACGTATCATTCCATTGGAACTTAGTTGCCTTATGTGTCAGCTTTGTCAGAGGTGTAGAAATAGAAGAAAAACCTTCAAAAAATCTCCTGTAATAGCCTGCCAAGCCTAGGAAGCTCCGAACTTCCATGGGTGTTGTTGGTCTTGGCCAATCTTTCACAGCTTCTATCTTTTGTGAATCAACCGTTATTCCCTCATCACACACAATATGACCCAAGAATGCCACTGACTTTAGCAAAAATTCACATTTAGAAAATTTAGCATACAACTGTCGATCACGAAGAACCTGTAACACCTGTCGCAAGTGATCTGTGTGGTCCCCTTTTGATCTTGAATATACCAAAATGTCATCTATAAATACTATCACAAACACATCCAAGAATGACTTGAATACCCTGTTCTTCAGATCCACAAAAACTGCTAGTGCATTCGTCAGTCCAAATGACATAACAAGAAATTCAAATTGACCATAGCGTGTTCTGAAAGCTGTCTTGGGTATATCCTTCTCCTTCACCCTCACTTGGTGATAACATAACCTCAAATCAATTTTTGAAAAGCATTTGGCACCATGTAACTGATCGAATAAATCATTAATCCTGGGGAGGGGATATTTATTCTTAATTGCCACCTTATTCAATTGTCGATAGTCGATGCACATTCTCAAGGTGCCATCCTTTTTGCCTACAAATAACACTAGTGCACCCCAGGGGGCACACTAGGTCATATAAAACCCTTATCCAGTAAATCTTTTAACTTCTCTTTTAATTCATGCAATTTTGCTGGGGACATACTATATGGAGGAATAGAAATAGGTTGAGTGCCTGGAAGTAAGTCAATACCAAAATCTATTTCTCGTTCAGGAGGTAGGCCTGGGAGTTCTTCAGGGAACATATCAACAAATTCATTCACTACTGGAACTGACTGAAGAGTTGGTGATTCTGTATCCATATCCCTTACTCTAACTAAGTGACATATATACCCCTTAGATATTAACTTTCTGGCCTTAAAGTAAGAGATAAACCTCCTTTTTGGTGCCCCAACATTGCCTTTCCATTCAAGAACTGCCTCATTTGGAAAGTGGAAGTACACTTTCTTAGTTCGGCAATCCATAGTGGCATAACAAGAAGCTAACCAATCCATACCCATTATAACATCAAATTACACCATTTCTAGCTCAATAAGGTCAGCCAAGGTGTCACGGTCACAAATAGTTACTACACAATCATAATAAATCCTTCTAGCCATGATAGATTCACCGGTTGAAGTAGACACTTCAAATGGTTTATTTAATAATTTGGGTGTTCTCTTGAGCTTCCCAACAACTAGCGGAGTGATGTATGATAATGTAGAACCAGGGTCAATTAATGCATATACATTATGTGAAAAGATGGACGATGTACCTGTGATCACATCAGGTGAAGCTTCCAAATTCTGCCGACTCCCCAGTGCATAAGTGCGATTCTGGACCCCGCTAGAGCTTGCTGTCCCTCTAACACCTCTACCACGACCCATGGGTTCTTGTTGACCCCTACCTGCTGGAGGAGCTGATGATGATGATGTAACAACTGACCCAATAGAGTGTGCCATACCACCTATACGTCTCCTTGGGCAATCCCTTATCACGTGCCCTGGCATACCACACCAACAGCAAACATCTGTCCCAACGTGACATACCCGGATGACTCCTTCCACACTATTTACAAGGTTGCCTAGGTATCATTTACGGTCCTGTTGAATAACCCATTGTCCGGGAACCTTGCCCTTCCCCTCGTTAAACAAACCGATTACTTCAAGACCCTTGAAGTTGTGGTGGAGCACTGGCTATAGAGTAGGAGAATGATGGCCTAGGTGGTTTATTAGAAAACCGAGGCCTGAGATCACTTTGAGGTGGTGTAAACTGCCCTATAGATCTAGCTCTTTTGGCCTGTCCCCTCTCCAACTCTTGCGTCCTCCTCCTCTGCCTCTGGTCCTCCAATTTCTGTGCAAATGCCTGCATTCTTGCTCTGTCCATATCTTTATTCAGGGAAGCAATGGTGCAGTCTTTGAATAGATATGTATCCAGCCTGTCTACATATCGATGAACTCTATCTGACATCATAGCAACTACATTAGAAGGAATTAAATTGAAGGCTATACTCCCTCACACTCATATTCCCTTGATGGAGATTCGGAAATTGATCTGCACGGGTCTCCCGGATCTCCAATGGCAAATAATGGTCAAGAAATGCCTCTTTGAATTCTTTCCAGGTGGTTGGTGGTGCATCTATACCCTTAGATTGTTTCCAAGCTTCATACCACAATATAGCAACACCCTTCAGCCTATATGTCGCTAACTTCACAGCTTCTGTACCACCCATGTGCATAACATCCAAAGTACACTGAATCTGGTCAATAAAGTCCTGCGGGTCTTCATTGGGATCTGACCCAGTGAAGGTTGGAGGGTCCAAATTGAGAAAATCAGGTATCCTGGTACCAGCTACCCTATTTGTACCACCTGTACCCATAACTGGACCTTCCTGCTTTTGACGTTGACCAGCAACTATACGGGTCAATAGCTAGACTGCATTTCTCAAATCCTTTACTGTAGCATCAACAGGTGGTTTTGGGGGAATTTCACTGCTCTCTGGTTCCTTAGGAACAGGAGGAGTTGGAGATGTCTGTGACAAAGACTCCTCTCGAATTTCATCTTGTTGTCTCACCTAGCTGGGTATACCAACCACCACTTCTATTCCCTTCCCTTTACCTTTAATGTTCCTTGTTTCAGGCATACTTGCTGTACCAAACAATTCAGGGGTTAGACACAATCAAGACATTACACTTAGCGCTATGGCACAATCTAAAGAATGAAAAGAAGTAACAACTCCTAAATGCCACGTAGCCTCCAGCTTATAAATGTGGTGCACAACACATTGATAAACAATATTCTTCATAGACACAGCTTTGTAGACTCCCTAGGATGACCCGCTCTGATACCACTTCTGTCATGCCCTAAAGTCCCGTAGGGCGGACCGGCACCCATTGTCGATAAGGCTCAGGAGAACCAACCTATAACTATATGCGTTCTATACATATTATAAGGGGTTTCTACATTCTACATGCCTTTAAGAAGATAAATAGTGATAAAAAACCAAAAGGAGATGCATATGACTAGGCCGTTGGGGCCACGCTGTCTAAAGTGTGAGACATGACTTCACTATGCTTTACATAGTCTACAAAGCCTCTAAATAGA
>JAABOM020112262.1:0-24048 GCA_011800125.2 Solanum clarkiae | reverse complement strand
GAGAGGGTGGGGGTGGGTGGGGGGAATTGACTAAGTCGGAATAGGAATAGGTGAAAAAAATAAAATTTTCAAAATGTAAAACTTTTTCAAAAATAAAATTTTAATCTTATTTTATTTAAAAAAGATTCGGGGAGGGGGATCGTAACATGGATGAGATAAAAAAATCAATTTTGAAATTGGATTAGAGTTTTGAAAAATGTTTTCCTTAACTTTGGAAGGAAGTCATTTTCCTTAAATTTGAGGGAAATGAGTTGATTTGGAAAATATTTTCCAAAACATTTAATCCAACCAAACATGAGAAAATAAAAAAATATTTTTCGAAAAATATTTTCCTGCATACCAAACACACCCATGATCAACATAAGATTGTTTACTATATATAATGTTCTTCTACATTTGTATTCAATTTATTCTTCTTTTTTCGTTGCTATTTTTTCTTGTTGATTAGCAATTTCGAGCATGTTCTTCTACACTTGTATTCAATTTATTCTTTTTATTTTCGCTACTATTTTTTCTTGTTAATTAGCAACTTCGAACTTTTTTCTCTGTCCCTCATTTGAAGGTTCTAATTCTCTTTTCTTCTCATATTGAATTGTGCAATTTCCTTCATTTGATCTCCTATGATTAACATTTATCTTTGTAAGTTGATTTTTAAATAGCATTGGAGAATGACCTTTCAAATTCCAATTTTAATTCTGAAACTAATTACTACATAATAGTGAAGAACAACACTTCATATCCAACTTTTAATTATAAATAGTAATGGACATTTATTATTCAAATGCAAATTCAATATAAAGATTATAAATGAAAAAACTTTATAGAAGGTGGAAGTTTCAATCAAATTAATAGAGGTGGGAATAAGAAAAAGTTGTATTCTAAATTACTACTAATAAAATATAAGTACTACTATAATAATTACAGGCAAATAAACCAATAAACCAATCATCCATTACTTATCCGACTTAGGTTCATATAATCTTTTTCATTTTGTTTATTAATTATTAATAAAATCCATCTTTTAAAGTTAAAATAACAATATTAATTATTCTATTAAATATTGTTATTTATTAAGATATTTAATTAGAATTTTATTTAGTATAGGGAAAAATTTGTAATCCAACTTTTGCTTTAGGAGCTTTCCATTTTTAGTATAATATGATGTTTGAAATCGGTTATCATTGTCATGATCCGAGAGGGTACCGTTGCCGTGGTCGACACTCAGAGGCTATTGTTAGTCCCCAAGCGAACCACTTGACCTCATGCATGACATTCATTCAATCATTATTTAACCTGGCAGCGGAAGACAAAAAAAAATAATAACATGGTGAACAATTTCAATTACACTCTAGTCTATGAAGTCTCTATCAAATTTTTAATGGTGCTAATGACAAGTCCATGGCTATCTCAAATCAAAATAAGCAATCTAAAATCTAACTCTAAAAGGTAGATGAAATAAATAATATGCACCCTCTAATAGTAGGGAGGAGTGACCACTCAGCTAATATCTGGAATAGATCTTAAACGAAGCACCTATTGAGGATCTCTAATACGCACCCCTGCTTCATAAACGATGCAGGTCCAAATAGGATCAATACGTAGAATGTACGATTATGTAAATGGCAGAATGAAACAGGCATCAAGGTAGAATAACATCAACTCAAATACTTAGGTCAAGAAGTAAGAAACTCAATAAGGATGTCAAAATTTTAAATTAAGAATATAGTTTAGGTAATGACCAATCATATACAATTCAATCCAATCCAATCTAATAGAGTACTATCAAGACCTATGTGGGAGTTCCTCTTATTCAACAACAATCACTTATGAACTAGTAATCGTAAAATGAACCAACATCAGCGGTATGTCTATCCAATACTTTGCTAGGATAAAGTATGAATCAACCAATCATGAATCCAACAATCAATCAAGTCCTATTAATTTCGGACAATAAAAATATGAAAGCATTTCGACTTTATCGGATTCTATCCACTACTACATTTGGTGACTTAGTTATTGAGTTCGAGTTGGACTTACTCTTACTCGGTAATTCTCTCAAGCTTATAATCACAACCCAAGCCTAGGGCCTAGATGTGACACAGTGAATGGGGAACCCGAAGGGTCCCCAAACGAGCCTTTTAGCATATCATGTGCACATCTTTGATTGCGAAAGCAAAATAAGACGACAACAACAACAATGGAGTCTAAGGGAAGCGGGAATAAGGAAAGTCATTCATAATATCAATAGCATAAAAGAAGATAACAATAGTATAAGAAGAGTCAAGCTCATTAATATAAACCAACATGATATCCAACGACACCTCTACTAGTAGATGGGGCGGGGACCAAGACATCTCCCGGGCTCACCTTCATATATAAGTATTTAAAAATATAGATAAAGTCTTAACATAAATATGAACGAAGATAGATAATGTCCTCGGATATAAAGACTCATGAAAAGCTAACTTCAACGATCCGGCTAGCCACATGGAGGAGGAGGATCAATAAGAGCTCTGGTTCCTACATAGTTGTAACGACTTGGATATTGTACGCCTTCTTCAAAACTTGAGAATTTCATTTTGGACAAAATTTGGACCAAGTTTCATCTCAAGGTAGACCACACGGCTAATGTAAGGTCACGCAAGCCGTGTGACCTCCAATGATACAACACTTGGCCTTAATTTTCGGTGTGTGGCCTTGGAGTGGAATTTCGGGTTAAGGCACATCACACTTGGACCCCACATAGGCCTTGTTATACTTCATGGGCCGTGTGAAGGGCCGTGTGATGGCCTTGAGCTTGGAACACTAATGTTTGGATCTAAGTAGTGGGACACGGGCACTTCACACGGACCGTGTGAAGGCACATGGGCCGTTATGGCCAATCGTAGAGCCTCCAAGGTGGAAAATTTTCTAATTGTTGCTTTACTCTTAGTGTGAAAGATTTTATTTTGCTTAAGATTAGTGCCACGAGTAGTGGTATGGACCGTATGAAGCCACACGGCCCGTGTGACCCAACTGTATGGCTCACTTTTGGCTCAAAAATATTCCAAGTGTGGGATCTTAAAGCTCTAGCTAATTTCACTTGCAATCCTTCAAATCAAACTTATTTATGTTATTTAAGGCTATCATGGATCTCCTACGTCCATCCAAGTTTAAAGTAATTTTGTTGGGTAAGTTTTTCATAAGTATCGATAAAAAGGTCAATTTTAAATGAACCTATATCTTAGCACAAAATGAATTGGGTGACTTACGACCTATAACTTTAAAGCTCTTTGAACTAGGTTTTCAACGCATCCGGTTTCACCTCATTTGGAGTTAGAATGAAGAAGTTATGACCTTTTTCGTAAAATCTGTCTAGGCTAGACGGGAGGCCTTCAGGGACCGTCAAGAGCTTCATGACCCGTGAAGCCAATCATGTCAACTTCTGAATAAAATTAAAGCAGCATTTTTTGTTGGAGTGCTTTTGATATTTTGGCCCATCCCCAAGATATTTTAAGACTTTTAAACCCTTCTTTATATTCCTAAACTTCTCCTACACCAAATTCTAAACCCTCATTCAAAAATTAAATTCTCTCAAGTATCTCTCAAGAACTCTTGTTGATTCAAACTTGGGGATAAAGACAAATTCAATTTTTCTTCAAATTTCTCTTGAAACTTCTTCATTGGGTCAAGGTATGTGGGTTTAATCTTTGGTTCCTTTCAACCAAAGAGACCCAAATCTTTTCAAGTCATTTTCATATTTTGTTTTTAGCTATTTTAAATTGGAGTTTTAAATATTATGATTCTTTAAATTGAAGTAAGGTATGTGTTGCTCTTATTCACTAATTTTATGTTGATTTAAGCTATATTATGATGAATTACATTGAATTTATGAGATTATGAATATGTATTGTCCCTTTTTAAAGCTTGTTTATGCATGGGTGATCATATTATGATTTTAAATGTGGATTTAATTATGGATTTACTTCAATTTCGTATTATATTATTGATTTTAGATTGAATCTAGATTACCCATGTCATTCTCACATCATTCATAAGCATGGATTTATGAAATTACCGGTGAGTTAAGCTCACATATGTATATATGAAAATATTTTCGTGAGTTAAGCTCATATATTGATATGACAAGAATGTGATCACATATATGTCTATTGATTATGGCTCTTAAAGCATCATGGGTGCTTGCACCATATTTTTATAAGAATGAGCTATTCCTAAACTTGAATATTATGAATATGAGTTATGACTTGGCTTTTAAGCCTAAATGTGCATTGAAATTAATTGAAATGACTTATTTTTGAAATCAAGCATTTTATATAAGCATTCTTGTGGGATGTTTGACTTAGCACTGATAGATTGGAGGTCCTCTCCCTTTCCTCGAACTATGTGCCAACATAGAAATGATAGTCATCTACAAAATGACTGGGTCGTAAGGGATGGTTATTTATTTATGATATGATATGATACGCTTTATAAGAAAATCCTTCAGAAATGATCGAGTCATAAGAAAGGTGGCCACCACATACGAAATAATCAGGTCGTAAGGTGTGGTGTAGATTACCCTTGGCAAGTAATCTTCTCTAATCGATGGGAGGTCAACATCAAGCAAATTCATGTTATAGCTCGCATGGATTTGTAATATCGGTTATGATCTCATCTCCACTTTATATGAACATTATGTGCATTTAATGCATCATGACTTCCATGGCATATCATTATATTATGACCCTTTGATTATATACTTCTTCCTATATTATGTGCTCTTATCATCTAACAATGAATGCAGCTTCGCTAAGTCTCATTCATTGCACCCAGCATACCTATACATTCAAACATATTAACACATATTTTTGTCTACATGATCTCACCATCTAGGGATTGAAGACTATATTCATCCACTATATGACGTCTAGCTTGAATCTTGAGATTTGCTTATTGTGGTGAGTCCTATCTTCCAAGGACCAACCACCATTCCTCCACCTATGGTGCCTTATTTATCTTAATTACTTTGAGGATGAGCCCGGCGTATGTCTTGGCTCTTGTCCCATCTTATGACTACAAGCATTGTTGGACATCTTGTAGACTTTCGTTGGGTCTATGTGTTATGTGTACTATTTGAAGATTATGATTATGGTTATCTATTAGATATGGCTATTACAGATTTATTATGAGAATTATAATATGTATGCATGTTTGATGTGGAAATGTGTAAGATCCTAAGTCCCGCATTGCCCCCATAGAGTAAGTCATACTTACCCGCCCCTTAGTCTTTATACGCTACGTGAGTCCTACTTTCCCGTCTCTTAAAACTGTATGTTTACTATTTGTATACGCCCCCAAACCAATGATGTTAATATGGATACTTTGAGGTTTGCTTGGGGACTCACGGGTTCCCATTTGTCATGTCACTCCTAGACCCCAGGTCCGAGTCGTGACAATGGTGATATCATATAGGCATAGAGTATGCATTAGTACTTGGAATGTACTAAGTATGCGGGATGCAATGCAACAAGAATCATAAGCATAACAATTAAGATGCATAATCACAATTGATAGCCATGAGCTTAATACGACAAGTATAATCAATGCTTAGGTGTAAACATGCTTGAGAATAATCATACCTGCACAAATTTTTCAACACAATAACATGACATGACTAGTTCATCCAAATACCTTGTACTAGAGGGTGAGAAATATAGCATGGGTCATGACCCCTTCTAGTAGGCAGTGGATAGTACATGGTATTAAGTCATATATGAGGGTAAGGCTTACAACATGCATCATGATCCCTTCACGTAGACAATAGGTAATGCATAATAATAAGTCATACATGAGGGTGAGGCATACAACATAGTTCATGACCCCTTCACGTAGACATTTGCCTTATACTAGAGGGTGAGGAATACAACATGGTTCATGACCCCTTCTAGTAGGCTTTGTTGACATCCAATTTTTATCTTCCATAATATAAATTAATTATTGAGCTTCTTGGATTTTTCAATGAATTGAAATAATTCTTATAGTCAAATTAATTAGTGTGATTCTATTTCGGCTACATCTTTAAATTTCTATTGGCCAAATTTTAAATTCATTCACCACCCATTTAACTCATGTTTCAGCCCTTTCTTTTACACCATTTAATTAATTTTTTTAACCAAAATTTGTCCTAAAATTGCATCAAACGGCCCACTTTCCTTTTAACTTACCCAATCCAGCAAAAGAAATGTATCTGTTCAAATTTTATTTGCTGTTCCCTTTGTCTCCATTTTTTTCTTCCCCAAAAATGAACAAACATAATGAAAGCCAACAACATAATATCACTGAAACCCACAGACCTCTTTTTGACTTTCTTCACATGGGACCCACGTGTCCTTCCTTTTTCCATTTCTCTTCCTATTCCTACTCCTCTCTCCTGATTCTTTTGGGAACAAGAAAGAAAATCACAGCTCATCTCCATTTTTTAAGATTTTTCCAACGGCTCCAAGGACACTCGAACGTTCTACCCAACAACCTTCCATAAATTCCTTTTTATGTGTCTGAATCGTGTCTACTCTCTTGAAATCAATGGCTGAATCCCTCAGTTCGTTAAATTTGTTGATAGATTGGATATACATTACTCATTATCTTCTAGATATGGGGAAGAAAAATTTGAATCCGATAAATTCTTGTTTTGACCTTGTTTTCACCCTATTGTTTGCCCTAATTTTAGGCCTATTTATATTCCTCGTTCTTCACCAATTAGGAGGGCAGCAGCTTACTATCAGAACACTAAAAATTCCTATTTTGATACTTAAGCTAATTTTCAGCAAGCTCATACAACTTTAAAGCCAAAATATTATTGATTTCGAAACCAAGAAAGAATACATGAGGTTTTGTTAGTTGTGGTGAGAACTCCTTCCCAGACCGTCATTCTAGTTCCTGCTCCAAAAAAGATGATAAGCTTGACCTCATTCTTTATTTTCCATTCTGTTTGGATTCTATATAGGACATTGGATCGTGGAATGAAATCTTAATGTCACGTCGAAATCTTCTTGTATGTGATTATGTTACCCTAACTGGAATTGTTATGTTATCTGTTCGTACTTTTTGTTTCACCCCGTGGTTAGATTTTGCTCCAGATTTCTAACAGGGCAAGACACTGTTGGTTTACTTGTATGCTTTAAATTACAAGTTTTGATTCCATATTTGCTTGAATCTTTTATTAAACACAAATCTGTTTCCCGATTTGGTCTAGATATTGTCTCGGTCATCATATTCGAGTTACATTGGGTCTAGTTTGTGTTATTTTAAGTTTTTTTGGAATAAAAGATTCGAATCAGCTTCAAGTTGTTGATTCTTGAATTGAGTTCGGCTTTCACTCTTATTTACACACTTCTTTATGATATTATTTGGGCTTCTTGCTTCAATGTTCCTTTCTTTTGCTTTAGTTTCTATTTCTTTTCAAATTTATGACTATATTATATGGATGTCTTTGTCGCGATCTCTGTCCAGTTTACTCTCTTAAAGCTTTATTAGCATTTTTCTTTACATTACCAAGTAGGGATTGAATCTGCCTAGTTGTTAGCATGGTCGTCCATTTGATTACATTTTGGTAGCTATCTAACATGTCTTTTAGTTTAAAGAGTAGTTTGCTATACCTTGTCTTAAACTCTTTGCCTGACACTTTTAGTATTTAAAGACTAGTTTCCTTCAATTTATCTCTCCATAGTATTCCTCAGTCCATTTTTTGTTCTATTTGGTTATCACTATTTGTATGTATTCTTGTTGTTAAGGAGTATAATCCACTGGCTAAATGTCCAATCTCCTCTTTAAATTACTTACTGTTTTTCGATTGCTCTTGTGCGTGCTAATAGTTATAGTTTGTTAAGTTGAAATTTTACTTGACTCTATATTTACTTTATTCAACATCATGAGAAGTTAGATCATCTTACTAATCCTTATTCTCTCTTTATTTGCATGAGCACCGTGGGAGCAAACAGAGTCTCAATTTGAAACTCTCGAAAATTTGACTCTCATGACTCAACACCATCATATCCGCACATGGAGTCAACATGTTAGACTATCTTGAATAGCAAGCCAAATAAAGGGACCTTTGCTTGGAGTCATCCACGACTACACATATTTTAATTATTTATTTGCTTATTTATTTTTCTTTACAATATATACTTGTTTGTGTTACTTGAATATGTTATCATTCTTGATCCACATAGTTGATAATCATATTAGATTTTATGGGTTTGGGTACCTATATTTAGAAATAAATCATTCCTGTGACATTAACTTTTCGTTATATTTCTAAAAATGATTCAATATTTGTTCTTAAGGCCAATCTACTTAAAAAAATATTTTTCAAAACAAGAGCATTATTTTCATGTAAAATAATACAAAGGAATTTTTTAGTTTTGAGTATGTTGTTGATTACAAGATAAAAAATATTTTTCTAACTTATTTTTCTTGACTATTTAGTACTTTATAGAATTTAAATTAGTCTTAATTTAATTAACCTAAGTTTGATCGATAATCGTTTTTAACGAATCCTAAAAGATGCCTAACCCCTTCTTTTTATAATAAATAGGACTCTTATCTGGAATCACATAGGTTGAGTAGACCTCAAAATAGAGTTAACTTTAGCATCACTTTAGAAAAAATAAGTATCCTAATTTACCTTAAAAATAATTAGGTGGCGACTCCTTAAGTTTAATTTAAGAATCACCAATATGTTGTGCACCGCTTGACCTCGGGTTAAAATGGGGTATAACAGGCTTCACAATTAACATGAGAACAAAACATAGAATAAGAGCTCAATAATTCACTTGTAGATCATAGAATCTTTTCATGAGTTTAATACATGCTTGAGAGCTTATAAATCACCATAGAAATACTTGTCTTCCAAATCATGTAATAGTCTTTTATCACATAAGAACCATATTCATGTAAACTTAATTTAACATGATGAGTATACATATACATGTACGATTTTTGAAATTATGTATGATTTTGAAGATGTTTGAGAAATACGCTTATGAGGCATTCTGAAGCACATGAGGGATATTACAAAGACTCAATGCTCATAAAATAATCAATCCATTCAATAAGTCTCACATGGACTCTATGATTTCATCAGTTCTATCAAGTGAATCAATCTATGAATCCCATCACCTCTCAAGAGTAGAATAGACAATCATTTAAGAGGTCTATAAATTTAGACCAATCATTTGGGTTCAATTATGAAAACTCTCAGGATCATCAAGTTCTATCAATATCATTATCACAATTCTCACAGTACAATCACAAAATCAATCGCATTCATACTGTTAAGGTTCTAGACTCAATCACTGGGCTCATTCATATAATCTTTTTATTAAATACTATCTAGAATTTATAAAATAACATATGTAAAAATATTTGGTACTAAATCAAGTTCATGATGAACATTAAGCATAATAAAATACATGGAATATAGAGTTTACATAAAAACTTTAGAAGAAACATGCATGAAGACTCAATACTTTTATAATCTTTCTATTACCATCAATGGGGGTACATGAAAAAACAATTTCATTCTTTAGTTTACCCTAACACATCTGAGATGAAGACAGACAATCAAATTGGCAAGATCCTATCTTGAAATCCTAGGACCCTAGTTTCTGCTCTTCTTAGCATTAGTTCCTTAGTTAGAATGCATAAAGAAAAGTAAGAATGGTTTAGGAACTCTTTTTAGGCTAAAAATAACCTATATCAGTCGTAAATTAAGTGTAAGAGGGGTGGGTAAAAGTCTGAAATGCCCCTCACTAAGATTTTAGCTGTCAGAAAAAATTTGAATTGTGATGGAGTAGGTATGCGTCATAGACTTCTTTCGCTGCAGTTTAAGTTTTTACGTAACACATAAATCGCACACGTTGAATATGTTTTATGTGTGAAATGTTATAATGACCTATTTTGAAACATCTCCGCGATGTGAGGGTGTCGCCGACCATGCTGGAAATTGCATTTTTCCTCGAAAAATTATCTTTTGATTTAGTTGGTTTAGAATTCAAGCTAGACTACATTTCCACTCAATTTTTTTGCTGATCACAATTTCGACCTCGAATTTGCTAAAAAAGTTTGGGCTGATGCATTATGTGGGTAATGTCTCATGTAGAGGTAGTTAGGTAATTTCCTAAGGTGCAACATTATCTCCCCTTTGGAATCATTCGTCCTCGAATAAAGAGTAACAAGAGATGGAATCGAGGCACGAATAACAATCAAGACTAATTTCAATAACCAATCAACCAATCAAACTCTCTAGACAATCAACAATCATCTCAAGGATAGATAAATCAGTTCAAATCAAAGGTAAGAACATTACTTTCAACATTCCCATTATTGGACACGAATATATGATGATATTTGACTTTCAAATTCGAAATCCAACTTCAAGTTGAATTTGAAATTTTTATGTCTAAAAGAAAATTTCAAATAAAATCGAAAATATTATTTTTATCTTTTCTTTTTCAAGTCACTCCAAATGAATCAAATATTATTTCTCTTTCTTTATATTAGGCTTTGTATTTTAATGTATGTGATTAAATATCTTCTCGAATGGTAATATTTTCCATTTTTTCCATTTTCAAACAACATTTTAAATTTGTATTATGATATATTGTTTACTGACACATAATATGTCAACTAAGAGAGAAGAAAACTTTTTTGTTGTTTAGTATATTTTGAGTAAAAAATAATAATTGGGTGATTTATAATTTTAAAAAATAAAAATTAATTTTAATCGGTAATTTTCGAAACATAAATAATCATAACATTATAATCTATAATCAGAAAAAAAAGAAACATTACTCATTTGCTATCATAATAAAGAATTAATGTGTATGGTTTTAACTATATAAATTTTAATTAGAAGAATTTTCTTTTATTTTTTATGTGGTATCTTTAAGACCAAAAATTAAAATATTTTGTATATTTTACATATCTTTAATATAAATCACATGATTCAATTATTTTTTACTTTATTAAACTTTCAGTCAAATAAAAAATTTAAAAAAATCTATTTTGGATCATACAACTTTATATTGATCTTATCCCATGTTAATGTTTTAGGCAAGTAAGTATAAATTCAAATTAGATATTTAATAAAGAAAATTTTACCCTGCTTATAAAAGGTAGCAAACACATTTGACTAACTCAGTCTTTAGCCTTCTTTTTACATAGGACACAAAGATGAAACCTAAGACAAATCTTTCTAGACTTCCCTTAGAAATAGTTATCCAAATATTCTTATGGCTTCCTGTTATGTCATTGATGCGTTTTAGGTGTATCTCAAAATTTTTTAATACCCTTGTGTTGGATGCAGATTTCATTTATGTTCATCACCAACGCTCTATGATTCGCAATGGTGGAACAAAATTCCTTATGACAGACATCAAAGATTTATATGAGATAGAACTTAACAAAGATGGTCGATACTTCAATGGACTATGTGTTAATGGTGTATATTGCATTTGGAATGACTTCAATGAGTTTGTTAGAATTTTCAATCCCAGTACAAGAAAAATAATACTACTTCCTAGTCGTCGAAAAAAATTTTCTCAGTCATTTAACTCTTTATATAACTATTCACTAGGTTACGAACTGGTAGAAAAGAAGTATAAAGTTTTAATGCATGCTGCGAATTCACGTGGGCGTATACGAAATTTTATTTTCACTTTAAGTGTGGATAAATCATGGAGAAAAGCTAAAAGCACTATTGATTTTTTTCCTAATACAAAACGTTGTTCTATTGATGGAGTTATCTATATTTTGGACTATTCAACTAAATCAATATTTGCATTTGATTTAAAAGCTGAAAATTTCAGAATTATTGGATTGGGCAATGAGATACCTGACAATATATTGGATTATGGTTTGATAGAAGTGAAGGGCAAAGTAACATTGTTAGATCATTGTGAATGTTTCTCTGGTCGAAATGATTTATGGATTTTGAAAAATATTGAAAAAGAAGAATGGAAGGGTCATGGCATTCACGTTCCTTTGCAGTGGAAAGATCGTGTGAAAGATATATCAAAACCACTAAATTGTTCTTCTGTAGGATTCTGTAATTCTAGAGCTGGTGAAATTATATTTACTGCATTGAGAAATGATGATAGTTTAAATTGTTATTTTTATGATGTTAAAAAAATAATTGGAGGCATTTGAAAATTCATGGGATTTCAACCATGAGTGAACTTTATGGCATTAATATTTATGTAGAAAGTCTCTACTTATGCTAAAATAAAAATATTACAATACTTATTACAATGTTTGAACTTGTGGGCTTCTTATTTTTTTGCTTTGATTTGCTTGTTATTTAATTATATAAAGTTAAATGCTTTTTATGGTGTTTAGTTTTCAGTAATTTTACAATCCTAAAAAAACTTTAACAGACAATTTCCTAAACATAAATTACTATCCGTGGAATTAACTAAATTATTAAATTATAACATTATTATTTTATTATGTTTGAAATTGAATATCTTGCAAAAAATAATTATTCCCATACTTTAGAAATATTACAAAATATTTTTTTTTATATTAGGCATAACGCATATTAATGCATGTGATAAAGAAAGAGCACAAGAAATTCTTCTGGAATTGTAATATTTTCAATTTCTTTTCCATTTTTTAAAAAAAGTTCAAATTTTAATTGGCTGTAGTGTTTAATGTGACATAAGTCAAATTAGAGAGAAGAACGCTTTTCTTTTTGTTGTTGTTTAGTATATTTTGAGGGAAAAAAATAATAATTGAGTGATTGTACAATCTTATTCGTGTGATGCACATGTCGAAAAACTAGAAATATTATTTGAAATATGTGAGCTGGCAAATCTTTATAGAGAGCCAAGACTTGAGTTTATCTATCTATCTATACTATACTATATTAAAAATGTTAAGACCCATTGAAATATTGTTTGAACTTTTTGCTTTTCATTAAAAAATACTATGCTTTAGAAAAAAATTATCTTTTTTTAACTATTTTTCTTAATTTATTATGTTATCTTTTATTTACATAGTTTCAAGATTCACTTTTGAATTAGAATTTCTTTATATTTAGAATTCACTCTTGATTTAGGACCATTCGTGTAACACCCCGTGAAATTACCAAGATACCTCTAGAATGGAATTGTGCGCATAACATGTCTTCCCAAGCTCCAATGAAAAATCTAAGATCAGATTTGCGATTAGCACGAAAAATTAAGTGGGAAAATGGTCTCGGTCTGATTTTATAGTGACCGAGTTAAAGGATAATTTTTCATAATTAAACTCGAAAATAGTGTTGATGCGCGACCAAGGCGCGATGTGCCTAGGACGCTGACTAACACTTATATTTTTTCAATTTTTTTCCTACGGGGTTGAAAAATCAATCGAAAAGTGATTTACGAAAAATTACACATAAAACGTATTTGACAAATTCGAGTTATGTGTATTTTCATAGAAAAATACTTTTTTGACGCATTTTAAGTTTTCAGTAAAAAATTACATAGGTGCGCGCCCAATCCGTGTTCCGAGGTGAATTTTTTTCTTTCAATTTGGGAAAGGTATTTTGGACAATTCTCAACCCCTCCCAAGTCCTATAAACGATTATAAGGTCGTTTTTCTACAAATAAGAGTTTCTAAAATCCATTTTTTAAGCCTCCAAAGGTGAAAATTTTGAGAGAGGAAGAGAATAAAAGCTTGAGAGCTTGAGGACTTGGATCAAATTCTTGCAAGAATTCACATTGTTCTTCATCTCAGGTATGTAAGGACCCATAGTGTTGGATTGAGTTCATCCACACACCCCACATGTTCAATCTCTGTAATTGGATCCAAATAAAGATTTCTTGAGTTTCTTGAATTGAATTCTTGAAATATTCATTATTCTGTTGAACTTTTCTTGTACATAAAGATGTATTAATGGTAAAGTTGAGTTAAGTAATTATTGAATGTATATTTACGTTTCATTCACATGAATTTCAGTTAATGATTATACCTTATTCCTTTTCTCATGCATTTTTTCAAAAGTTGAGTTTAATGGTCATCTTTGTATATTGAGCATATTTTTATTGAGTTTTCATGAATATGAATTTTGAGCATAAATAATAATTTGAGAAAGATGTTGAGGAAATGATGCAAATTTTGGTGAATTTTCGATGAAATTGTGCATTGAGTTTTACACAACATTTTGAGTAATATTTGATAAGAATAGAAAAGATTTTTCAAATTTCTTTTACTTGATGAAAGATGATGATGTTGATGTGAGATGAAGATGATGTTAAAAATTTAAGTCCAATGAGACTTGATGAGAGGTTTTGAATAAACTATTCACCTGATGAGTTTTAAAGAGGATTTTTGGGAGTAGTATCGAGCACCGAGTTGGGTGAGAGGCACACCTCAGAACTATATTTGCCAGTGTAGGATAATTGTACAGCTCGTTCTGGCAACTCCTATCATAAAAGATGGACGTGGCTGATGAATCATGATTCATGAGGTAGAGACTGTACGTTCTTTACCATGACAAGTTTAGAACGGGCATGACAACGACGTCATTTTTGTTGTACCTCACCATAACTTATGGTGGGATGAAGAGTATGTCAGTTAGAGAACCTTCCTAATTTTCATATTTGATTTGACTGAGGTTGCATATTTAAGTATCTTTTGAAGATCATAATTTTATTACACGATTTAAATGAATTGGTGTGATTTGCATACTATTGAGTTTATTTTTCAAGAAAGGTTTTATTATTTGTAACACCCCGTGAAATTACTGAAACATTCATAAAATGTAACCATGCACACAACGCGTCTTTCAAAGATCCGATGAAAAATTCGAGACCGGATTTGCGATCAGCACAAAAAATCGAGTTAGAAGATGGTCTCGACCCGATGTAAGAGCAACCATCGAGAAAAATATTTTTTGCTAATTAATGCCGGGACTGTGTCTATCCGTGCCCCTAGCGTAACACGGAGGGGGCGTGGAGTGACACTTTAGTTCTTTTACAGAATTTCGACGGGAATTGAAATGTCACAAAAACCGTGAAAATACACTGGTCCGCGCCCCTGGCGCGTCGCGGACTAGTGTACATATATTTTAAACTTTTTCTTTTAAATTTCGGGAAGAGTATTTTGGTCATTCCCAATCCATTTTTAAGTCCCAAAACATATTTTTAAACCTAAATTTATACGAAAGGGTTTCAATAACCCACATTTTCTTAAGTTTAAACGTGTTTTCTGAGAGAGAAGAAGAAAGAGTTGAGGGTTTCAAGTGAGGTCTTAATTCTTTAAAGAAGACTTGGTGATTCTTCACTCCAGGTATGTAAAGGCTATCCAAAGCATGGAATTGTTCTTTCATGTGCCCCAATACATGTAGTAGGTTGACAATTGATAGTTGATGGGTCTTGAGTAGTATTTCTTGAAGAAATTCTTGAACATTATCTTTATTTCTTGAACATTATCTTTAATTTCTATATATTATCTCAAATTGATGATCATCATACTTTTATTCACTATTTATATGCATTATTGTGTGATTATATATCTAAATTGCATGATTCCCCTTGTTTAATACTTCAAGAATGAACTTATGGGTAATATTTAGAGCCTTGATTGTCTGAATACATATATGGTTGGAGTCTAAGTCCTGAGCTGAGGGTGTTGATGATTGAAACTGATTAAATTAGTGTTCTTAGAGACTAATGAGAGTGAACCTTAGTTTTAACGAAATAATCTTACTCTTTGAGTTGATAGATGATGAGATGAGCTGAGTGTTATTTCCCGTAGGGGCTAAGTGATTAAAATCTCTGATGTATTGATAGTTTTATGAGCATGTTGAGTCCTGGAAAGAATATAAGCACCGAAATGTGTAAGAGTGTGGCCAACGTAGGAGAGGATTGGACCGTGAAAGCGGATGTTTCCTTTGCCCCACAAAGGGCTTGATAGACTTCTTTTAAAATCCCTGACAGACTTGTCCCGTACCTCGGTAAGGTACTAGATGGATGTGGCAACGACATATCTTCATTGTATCATCACTGACTCATAGGTGGTGATTGTCAGTTATAGAACCTCCCAGACAGGTTTCATGATGATATTACTCTGATGTTGATGTGATAGTGTGATGTCTTGACGAATAGTGATGGGATAGAGCCCGTGTCTTACTCTAAGTCGAGGATGAGTGATGGATAAGCTATTGTCATTGTATAATGTTTATTTTAGCCCATTTTACATACATTACATTACACGTACTAACGTCCCTTTGGTGCTGCATCATTTTATGATGCAGATTCTGTAGATAGAGGACTTCAACAGCCTAATCATTAAGGTTTGCATAGATTTCAGATAGAGACTTTGTGAGTCCTCCCTTGCTTTCGGAGGACATATTTATCATTTATTTATCTTGATGTATTTTCTTTGATTGTGGTAGCCATGACCTGTCATGGTACCATCTTAGACAGTAGTTGTAGAGGCTTCATAGACATAGATTGATGGTGGCTGATGTTGGGGTTCTTTTCCCCGTTCCCTTTCTTTACACTGAGATTGTCTCTTTTTCTCATATTTCATTTATGATAGACTGAGCTGATAGTTATAGCCCACTTATAGATTGCTATTTCTTGGTTATCTTCAGCTATTGAATTGATTGAACGAATGTGATGAGACTAAATGGTCCGCTTGGAGGCTAGCAACAGTCTCCGAGTGCCAATCACGCCTAGGGTACCTCCCGGGGCGTGATAAACTTGGTATTAGAGTATAAAGTTCAAGTGTCCTAGGGAGTTTATGAAGCCATGTCTAGTAGAGTCTTGTTTATGGGTGTGTTGTGCACCACACTTCATCAGTAGGAGGCTATAGGACATTTGGAAGAGTTACCCTTCTCTGATGATCTGAATTCATGCGATAGAGTTTAACTCTATGGAAATTTCATTTTAACTCATGTATTATACAATTATAGAAAATGTCTCCGAAGATAACAACCGCTCAAAGAGATGTCGCAGCCGCAGCTGCTGAGAACGCCCAACCTGAGGCCCTAGTTCAGATAGAGATAAGGAGACGGGGATATCCTGCTAGGACTACTGAGGTCCCACGAGCGCCCCCTGCTCAGCCCCAGCCAGCTCCCACTAGGAGGCAGAGTTTAGGAGAGTCGTCACTAAGCTGACTCAGTTGGTGGCCTTATAAGGTAATACCCAAGGTCCTTAAGCTCCTAATTCTAGCTCACAAGAGCCTTCAGATGCCACCAGACTTAGAGACTTCCTGAAGATGAACCCGCCAGTGTATACGGGGTCGAAAGTAGAAGAAGACCCACATAACTTCATTGATGAGATGTATAAAGTTCAGAAGGCGATGCATGATGATGAGATTGAAGGAGTTAAGCTTGCCTCCTACCAGCTGGAGGATATTGCTAATGTATGGTACAATCAGTGCGAGGAGAGTAGAGGTGAGAATGAGAAAATTTGTGTCTGGTCTGGGAAGACATGTGCAAAAAGAGTGTAAGACAGCATTACTAATTCCAGGAATAGACATCTCCAGAATTACGATGTATGCCCAGCAGACAGAGGAGGACAAGAAGAAAGATAGAGAGGAGTAGATGAATAGAAAGGCAAAGTTAGTAGGGACATGAGCCTAGCCCGCAGAGACATAATAAGGGTGACAAGTCCTACTTTTAGAGGAGATCATCCCATCCTACACTATTTGTAGCAAGTGCACCCATGTAGCCAAATAGGTATGACCGGAAATCGTATGGTTATTAGAATAGCAGGGCTCCGGGTGCTCAGTCCCAAGCCAGTGTAACCCAAGGTCAAGGCACAAGGGGAAAGACACTATATGGAAAGTGCGATAAGCTTCTTCTGGGTGAGTGTCGTGGGAAGAGATATTTGTTATTCATGTGGACAAGCGAGTCACTTCAGTTATGAGTGCCCAAAGAGGAGACGAGGTGAGGGGAACAACAGACCCCAGTTATCGACAGCCCCTCCAGCGGGTAATCAGTAGAGGGGTACCACTAGTGGTACAGGAGGCGGGACGAACGGCCTTAACGCTATGGGTAATAGATAGGATCAGGAGGCTGCACCAGATGTTGTCACGGGTATTCTTCGAGCCTTAACCTTTGATTGTTATGCATTACTTGATCCAGGTTCCACCTTGTCTTTTATGACCCCTTTTGTGGCTAGTAAGTTTCAGATTTTTCCAGAGTGTTTACATGAACCTTTTGTTGTTCCTACTCCTACTGGTGAGACTATATTAGTTGACAGAGTTTACAGGGATTGTGTAGTGTCTAGGTATCATAGAGACATCGTAGCTGACTTGGTAGAGATGGAGATGATTGACTTTGATGTAATAATGGTCATAGATCGACTTCAAGCTTGTTATACTTCTGTCGACTGTAGAACCCGAATTGTTAAGTTCTAATTTCCTAATAAGCTTGTCTTAGAGTGTAAAGGGAGTTCTGTTGCCCCTAAGGGCAAATTTATTTCTTATCTTAGAGCGAGAAAGTTGATTTCTAATTGTTGTGTTTATCACCTCGTGCCAGTTAAGTCTAATGATGTTGAATCTACTACTCTTGAGTCAGCTCTGATTGTGAATGAGTTTGAGGTGTTTCCTGATGATCTACCTAGAGTCCCTTCTGACAGGGAGATTGACTTTGCGGTTAATGTTCTTCCCGAGACCAAACTCATTTCAATTCCACCTTATAGAATGGCCCCTGTAGAGTTGAAAGAATTGAAAGAACAGGTGAAAGACTTGCTAGAGAAAGGTTTCATAAGGCCTAGTGTCTCACCTTGGGGTGCTCTTGTCTTGTTCGTGCATAATAAAGATAGGTCTCTCAGAATGTGTATAGACTACCGACAATTGAACAAGGTCACTATAAATAACAAATATCCTCTTCCCAGGATAGATGATCTATTTGACCAACTTTAGGGTGCTACTTATTTCTCCAAGATAGACCTCAAAACGGGTTATCATCAGTAGAAGTTGAGGGAAAGTAATATCCCAAAAACAGACTTTAGGACACGATATGGCCACTTTAATTTCTTGGTGATGCCATTCAGGTTAACAAATGCACCTGCAGCTTTCATGGATTTGATAAATAGGGTATTCAGATCGCATCTTGATATGTTCATGATCGTGTTTATTGATGATATTCTTGTATATTCAAAGGATGAAGAGGAGCATGCTAATCACTTTAGAGTGGTGTTGCTTCCCTAGCACACGCAAATGTACGTGGTCAACCCAAGTATATAGTGGCTCTTTTCAGAAGTCGGATATCGAACCCAAAGGACTTGTCAATTGATTATTTACTAAGTTATATTAATTCTAATTATTTATTTATATAGTGAACAATCAACCAAGAGAAGAAATATTTTTACACAATCAATGAATGAATCGATCTAAGATTATGGTTTAGCTAATAATATTGTTTAGCCTCTATTTTATCAAATTATTTTATTGTCTAGTTGCTGATTTACAGGGTTAAAATTACCTGAACAGGGTTGTACGCCTCTGTCGGCCTACCTTTATTGACTTCCTAACTACATCATTGAGAGGGGATAGACACATCAATAAAAAATATTTTATCATTATCTTCCTGTATTTTGAACCAAGTGAGGTGTAAGGGTAGTTGTCACTGGTCTCCCTTACACGAATCAACCTAGTTTCCTAGTCGAACAAGCTCCCTATACAACTGTGTTTTATTCATTCCGACATCTCTCGAATCCAGAATGAACAACTAATTTACTCCCTAGTTGGTCAGACTCTGAAGTATAGATAAAAGCAATATAAGAACAACTAATATGATAAACAAATATTTCAAATCAATAATGACTAAATAATCATCTTATTAGCTACCATAATCTTAGAATAAGAAGTTTAACTCCACATAGACATGAAGAAATTACCACAAATCATTCAAAGATAAATATAAAAATTATTAAAGGAGAAGAAAAGATGAAATCAAAGTTCTTCGGCTTCCACGACAACTTTTATTTCTCTCTAGGTCAAAAGTCATGTAAAATCTAAATTTATGGAATATTTATAGGTGTAGGAAAAAATTCGAACTAAAATAATTGAGTCCAAAACAAATTGGGAAACCCAAAATCAAAAGGAAATTGGAATCCTTCATCCGCGTGACACTATTCGCCGCTCAACAATTCAGTGCTGCCACGTGGCAGCTTCACTTCAATTGCAATTGGAATTGCAATCTGAATTGTAACCCTATACATATATAACTAGTATTCGTACCCACGCGTTGCGTGGTCAATATAAAAAACTTATTATTGTAAAAGTTTTAATATTCTATAAATCAAATATTTAAAATTATCATAGTTAAGTCTTTGAACTTAAATATTCACCTGTTTAAGTGTTTAATTGAAATATTTTCCTATCAAAGGTATAGGTTCAAAGATTCACTTATTATTTATTTATTTAAAATTCTTAAGACCAATTTAATTGGAACTATTTCAGGATATTACTTTTTTGAGATGTTTGAATAGAAAATGTCATGTAGACAATTTTAGGGTGTTATCCATATGTGTATGTGTGTCTGAGCATAGTTACTTATGAAAATTGTTATTAATTAATGAGGTTTGTACAGATATAAAAAGATTTGAATGAGATCAAATACATTTGATCAAAATTAATTTTAAGATTCACATTTTTAAAAAATTCATTGTTGATCTTTACCTTTTTATAAAAAAAAAAATCTAAAAAATTCAATTGAGTTGCTGTGAAGTATACAAAACGGACTAATTTATTTTTTTTAAAAAAATTCAAGAACTACATGGTGCTTTATTCCAAATACTCTACAAAATTATAGTAGATTATTTTGTATTTATATTTTATGAGAAAAGCTTTAGTGTGTTCGAGAAAATGAAATTGGAACCTGTAAGGTGCAAATAATGATATTGTGGTGTTTATCCATTTATTTTTATTTTCTTAATTTAAATAAATAAATAAATGGGTTGAAATATTTTTAAAAATATTTTGCTAATTCAATAATAAATTCTTTTTTTTGGAGATGACACGTAATAATATTTGTATCTCAAAAAGAAAAAAGAAGGTAACAACTCTTTATAAATTGAAAAGAAAGAGAGTCCAAAAACATAAAAATGATTTCGCTTTTCTTTTATTTTATTTTTTTTAAAATTTTAGTTGTTATAATGCTGAAGTTTTCTCTTATTCAAATAACTTGCAACTTGTAAATAATTTTTCTTTTTTCAAATAACTTGGCGGTCCCTATATCTTTTAAAGTTATAATTATGATATGGTATTATTAGTGTTATTGTTATATTTTGTATTTATAATTATGTTATGGTATTATTGTTGTTATTATTATTCTTATTTTGGGTGTTTGTAATTATGATATGGTGTTATTATTATTTGCATCATTGTTGTTGTTGATGTTACCTGTATTTTTTTAGGAATTGTGAAAAGATATTAAAATATTTCACACTAAATTATGATAATTCTCCACCAAAAAAAAATAAAATAAAATAAAATCACACACATGCTTATTAAAATTGCTTTTGAATCATTTTAAATATAACATAATGATTTATTATTCAATCCTATTACATATGTTGACACCCAATTTTTACCCTCCACAGTGTCAATTTATTCACGGGGCTTTATTTTTGTTTTTAACAATTTCTAAACAATATTTTCAAAAAAAAAAAAGTTGCGCGTGGGGGCCACGCGCCCCCAATTCTCTAAAACTCCATCTCCTTCTTCATTCCCCCGTTAACCCTTAAACCAAAAACAGAGACAGCAGCCCAACCCCCCAAACCCTAGCACCGCCCGCACCCTTCACCATTTCTTCGTCTCCTTTCTCATCCCCCTCTTCTTCTTCTCCTTCTTCGTTCTCTTCAGTGACCCAGAAAATCAACGACCAAGACTCGAAAAATTGGCATCCATGCGCCGACAACCCTCAACGTTCACCTACGCCTGTGTTCTTAAGTCAACTTTAATCCGTAGTTTACCGGATATGAGTTTGAAAACAAGGATTTTTCCAAGATTCGAAGTTTGAATTTTGAATCAAAAGTCCCCCACATCGATTCGGTTCTTCCCCACTTCGAACCCTATTTGCTACCTATATAATCCCCTCATCCTCTTCATTTTGAGGGGGGGGCAATTCGAAATTCAAAGATTCCTAGGAAAGATTACACCATCGGTAATCCAAAAATCCGAAAATCCGAAAAAAAATAGAAATTCAACCAAATTTGTTTGAATCTCTGTTAATTTGAACTGTTCGTGAACAAGCTTCATTGTGGTGTCAAAAATCCCTTGTTCAAGCTCGTCGTCCTTAGTTCGCTGCCCCCAAAAAGGTAATACTCTATCTTTTCCGTCGTGTCGAGTTTCAGAGATTGTGATTAAATGTGATTGTTGAAGGCTGTCGCGAAGTTATTTTCGTATTACTAATTAATTTCTCACATGAAATGCCGTGTTTGAACTGGTTAACGTTATTAGTTGCCGTTTATGTCTTGTGTACACTTAATTTGCTGACTGGGGAATACTCTGTTGTGTTTCTGATTGCTGTTAGCTGTTGGAATAGTGATATTCGAGTCAATACGTCTTGAAGTAATTGTATTTGACTAAGTATATAGTCGATATGGTCTGTTCATCACAAAATGTACAGAGAACATTGTTACTGATTTACTAACTGATTTCTCTGAAACATACTATGAAATTTGAACCCTATTATAATGTCAGTTTTGAGTGTGAAGATACCATTAACTCATATCAGATATGACTCGTCTAATGTATTCTCGAAGTTATTAGACTTGGTCTCTGTTGGATTCTGGTTAGAGTCTGTAATCTGGAGTCGCAAACAACCTTGAATATACCCTGTTTGACTTCACTTGTCTTCCACTTGTGCATATGATTTTCTAGTCGTTTGCATTTCTTGGTATGCTCTTGCTTTGGGCACGTTTGCCTGGACTGGATATTCCCTGTTATGTAGGGTCAGTGTTATGGTTGTTGTCGTTGTAAATCTATTCTAACATTAATTCAAATCTAAGTTGCTGTGATGTTGCCATAAGTGATGTTCACTTGGTTGATAGTTGAAGTTTTGCTCTGGTTCAGATCTATATTGCAGTCATCTCAAGTTTACTTCTTGTTTAAATTAAGTTTTCAGATGAGTTCTCGTATTATGATGAGATGTTCTTGATTCTTTGAGAATGGTTGCATTGTTGTTGTTTGTTATTCATAGTAAGATGATGTTCGGCCCGGCGAGCCTAATAATTTAATTAACCTTAGGCTTTTGCCTCACTGGTAGCAGTTTCTTCTGTTAATTTATCTAAATGGTGGTCTAATGCGATAGTTATGCCTCTCCCATACCTGTCGTTTTTCATGAATTTAACCTGCTCAACTTGTTAAAATTTAGTTTCCCTTCTCTGTTATGACATAAGTCCAAAGTTTGAGCTACTCATTACCTTCTTTTCCCTTTCCCTGTTTTTCTGGACTGGTGAAATGAGTCTTTTGCTGAACTACATGTTAGTTCTGAGTTTAGGACTATCATTTTGAAGCTCCTACTAACTGTTGCCTGCATTACATGTATATTTCAACACTCTGCTGATTTCTTTCAAGTAATAGCTAAATAACGACATCAATAAATGTCCTATTCCACCTCTGGAAATCAGTTTAATTGTTAAGATGTTGAAGTTATGTTGCTTTAAAGGATATTGTACCCGAGAAGGATATGGTTTTATCGCCTAGCATATCTTTATATAATGAATCAGTTGTTGACGGTTTGATCTTGAGTTGTTATTGTTACATGATAAGAGCCTGTATTACACGTTGTTTGTCACGACCCAAACCAGGGGCCGTGACTGGTGCCGTTTGGACACCCAAACATTGCCAAATCGGATTTACAATAATATAAGTTTAAGGATTCTGCCAAAATTTCAGCAGAGTTTCCTTAAGCTTATATTATTGTAAATCCGGTTTGGCAATGTTAGGGTGTACAAACGGCACCAGTCACGGCCCCTGGGTCGGGTCGTGACAGAAGTGGTATCAGAGCAGTTAGTCCTCAGAGTGTCCACAGACCGTGTCTAGTAGAGTCTTGTTTAT
>JAABOM020112252.1:0-24049 GCA_011800125.2 Solanum clarkiae | reverse complement strand
TTGTTGTCTGGGATGTTGCTGAGTTTTATTTGCAGGTGAGGTTAGTTAATAAAACAGAGGAAACTCTGCCGAAATTCTGGTAGGTTTCCAGGTCAGATTAATTGGGAAATTTGGATTAGTATATGTCTAAGTGCCCCTATCGGGCACTAGTCACGACCCTAGGTTAGGGTGTGACACATATGTTCTTATCGTAGTTTTGGCCTTCAGTTTTTGGTCTAAAATTTTGGCTCTTTGATTCCTGCTACGAGTCCACCTATACAAGTCATGGTAAGACTTACGACTCGTAGGCTAGCCTCATAGGGGTGACTTCCACTTAGCAAATTTCTGAGTTTTGGTCTCTGATTCCTGCTATGACACACCCTACGACTCGTAGCTTGGGCTACGACTCGTACGTATGCTCGTATGTCTTATGCTTCAACAAAATCTGCAACTTTTTTTTAGAATCATGCCAACCTAACTTTTCTGCAAGAACAACACAAACACACATAAAAACTATAAAAGGTCGCATTAAGAACTCACCAAATCCCTTTTTTTAGGCATCAAATGTGTTGTATTTTGACAACACATCAACACCCTCAACTTAGAATTGTTGCTTTTTCTCAAGCGACAACTCAATCTACACAGACAAAGAGAAATATATAGAAGCTATACTAATGGCATATACAACAACTCTTGTGATTCAAATACCCAACTATCATTCTCAAAATAGGATTGCAAGGTTGTTAAGCAAAAACAAAAACATAATAGGATACTTGGCAATCCAACTATGACAAGCTAAGGAGCATTAATCGTCCACAGTCACTGGTATTGTCATATGCTACTCAAGTAGTGCAAATGCCCTCACTGGAAAGAAGTCCTTCATACTCACTGGAAAAACATTTAGAATTCAGGGACTAAGGAAGCATTCTCACTCTCACAATTGAAATTCATACATACTGACTTACACCTTAAGCTTGTCTCTATACTCATCTTTTCGCTTGGTGATAAAGTGGATTTGGATCACTTTAGGATTTATGGGCTTGTAACATAGGTCCACGGGGCTTTGGTATGACATTTTAGGCAAGTAGTGACTAAAAGCTATACTTAAACCATGTTTACCAACACTCTTTGCTTTCATAATCCAACCATTTTTCAATAAATCCACCCTTATTATCCTATTTTGAGTTTTTCTCGAGTGCTTTCTTTCTCTTTTTCAGCTGTACCTCAATTTCAAACTCATTTTTTGCTACTTTTTCTCAACTCAAGGCACTTTCCTTTTCTTTTTCTTCACTCGGTTCATGCTTTTTTATTTCTTGCTTGATTTCCCAACTAACCACTTTGTTATTATTATTTTACAACAATAAGGGCCACCCTCAACTTAGGCTTTTAGCCTTAGGTGAAGTACACAATATCTATGCCTCAAACTAAGGCCACCAACTGCAGCCACCCTCAACTTAGGCCTTTGGCCTCAATCAAAGTTCACATGTTAAAAGATAAACCAAGGACAATATCAAAGCATTTCGTCAAACAAAGTTAAGTTAGCAAAGTGTCAAGAAAGAATGAGTACATGAAAAGCTCAAAAATTTGGAAAAAGGGATTCACTCACTCATTTGGTGGGTCATTTAGACCAAAAGTGGGTTCAGTCAAAGAACAAATGCCTAAGATCCTTTCCATATCCACCACATCACCAATCCAATCTTAGAGTACTAAGGAAGTTTTGAGTCCATTCAAGATGCAGGAATGTAGCAAAATAAGCTCACAACACACATGACATTGCATTCACAATCAAGTATAGACTCACAGGTCATGCTTTTAGCCTCTTATCTTTACAATATCTGAACAAATATGCAGATATTAAAAAATGTATGACTGCATCAACAAACGCAATCTCAAAAATTTTGAGGGTACTCAAGTTTTCATCAAAACTTTAAAATACTATTAAAGACTATGTATAAGCCAATAGATAACACTGCTATGAATTTACACATTATCTACACTAACTAAACATGCCGATTCAACAGAAAATTAAACATCCACAAGGAAAAAGAAGCAAGATAAGAAAACCTTGGGATAAAAAATCGGGCAAGTTATGGACTCGAGGTTACTCAGACTTCGCCTTAATCCATAACTTCCCACACCCTACCAAAATAGGATATTTTGTCCTCAAAGTAAAAATACATAGAACAGCTGCAAGGGGCATACCTTGGGTTGCCTCCCAAGAAGTGCCTAATTTATTGTCGTGGCATGACAGAAAGCTTGTATATTCATGAGTCACCAAGATCCCAATCTTCCACTGTCTTGATTTCTTCCGTGTCACCCATGTGCCGTTTGACCCTCTGACAGTTGACTTTGAAAGTGTTTCCATCCATGCTTTCTAACTCGATGGCTCCATGACTAAAAATGCGCACTACTCTGAAGGGCCCCATCCACTTAGATTTGAGTTTGCCAGGAAACTAACTTAATTTGGAGTTGTAGAGTAATACCATGTCTCCCGAGGCAAATTGACGATCTTCAATTCTCGATCATGCTGAACTCTCATATATTGTTTGTACAATGCGGAGCTCTCATATGCACGTAGTCTAAATTCATCAAGCTCATTCACTTGCATCAACCTAGAAGTTATAGCTTTATGCCAATCTGGATTCAACTTCTTCAATGCCCATAAAGCCTTGTGCTCAAGTTCAACCAATAGGCGACAGGCCTTCCTAAACACCAGTTGATAAGGGGATATTCCGATGGGAGTTTTGAAGGAAGTTCGGTATGCTTATAAAGTATCATCCAACTTTCTCGGCCAATCTGTGTGATTCATATTCACCATTTTGGATAAGATTTGCTTTATTTCTCGATTTGATACTTCCACTTACCCACTGGTTTGGGGATGATATGGGGTTGCCACTTGGTGCTTCATACTATATCTTTCAAGGATAGCTTTGAAAAATCGGTTGCAAAAATTAGAACCCCCATCACTGATAGTTGCCCGAGGTGTACCAAACCTGGAGAAAATGCTTCTTCAGAGAAACACGGTAACACTCTTACCCTCATTGTCCGGTAGAGCCACAACCTCCACCCACTTAGAGACATAATAAACTGTAACCAGAATGTACTTGTTACCATGAGAGCTAACAAAATGTCCCATAAAATCGAGGCCCCAAATATCAAATATTTCTATGACCTAAATAGGATTTAGATGGAGTTCGTGCCGTCATAAAACTCGTCTCTTTGGTAGCTATCACAACACTTTACATAATCATGGGCATCTTGATGTATAGATGGCTAATAGTAGCCACATTGCAACACTTTGTAAGCCGTACGAGCTCCACTATGATGGCCACCTACTAATGATGAGTGGCATGCTTGAAGAATGCTCATCATTTCCACTTTAGAAACACATCGACGGATGATCCTATCTGTGCAAATACAAAATAAATATGGATCATCCCAGAAGAACTTCTTGACATTATGCATAAACTTGCGACGTTGATAGGTGTTCAAATTAGTTGGCACTATCTCACTCACCAAGTAGTTATCATAGTCTGCAAACTAAGGTATAAGATTATGTGAAGCCGCCAATCCTCTCTCATCAGCGAATGAGTCATTTATGTCAAGATCATTGTCGAACTTCACCATAACTTCATCTTCTAATCTAGAGAGATGATCAACTACTTGATTTTCTGACCCCTTTCTGTTAATCACATCAAAGTTAAATTCTTGCAAGATAAGTAACCATCTGATCAATCTTGGTTTTTCATCCCTCTAGGCCATCAGATATTTGAGCGCTGTATGGTCCGTGTGCACAATCACCTTGGCCCCCAACAGGTATGACCAGAATTTTTTAAAAGCAAAAACTAATGCAAACAATTCTTGTTCGGTCACTATATAGTTTTTCTGGGCCATATTTAATGCTTTGCTAGCATAATAGGTTGGATGAAGAATTCTCTCCCTTCATTGTCCAAACACTACACCTAGTGCAACCCCACTCGTATCACACATAATTCGAATGGTTGTGACCAATCTGGAGCTACAATAATAGGTGCTGTGGTCAGCCTTCTTTTCAATTCTTCAAAGGCGTGCATGCATGCATCATCAAATACAAACTTGACATCTTTTTCCAACAACTTACACAAGGGCCGCGAGATCTTGGAAAAATCTTTTATGAATCAGTGGTAAAATCCAGCATGACTTAGAAAGCTCCTAATACCTTTTATCGAAATTGGTGGTGGCAATTTTTCTACAACCTTGATTTTTGCTTTATCCACCTCGATGCCCTTGCCTGAAATTCTGTGACCAAGTATGATGCCTTTTTTAACCATAAAATGGCATTTCTCCCAATTTAGCACCAATTGATTTTCAACCCACCTCTGCAACACATCACGCAAATGTAACAAGCATTCTTCAAAATACTGGCCAACAATGCTAAAATCATCCATGAATACCTCAATAGTGCTCTCAACCATCTATGAGAAGATAGACTTCATACATATTTGAAATGTTGCTGGAGCATTACATAGTCAAAAGGCGTTCTCTTAAATGCAAAGATACCATAAGAACATGTGAACATTGTCTTCTCCTGGTCCTTGGGCGCAATAACAATCTGATTGTACCTGGAATATCCATCAAGGATTCAGTACTACCCCTTCTCTTCCAATCTATCGAGTATCTGATCCATAAGGGACATAGGAAAATGATCTTTCTTGGTAGAAGCATTTAATTTTCTATAATCCATACACATACTCCATCCGGTGACTGGTCTCATGGGGGTCAACTTATTCTTTGCATTAGGCACCACTGTGATACCTCCTTTTTTTTGGAACACACTGTACTGGACTTATCCACTCACTATCGACAATTGGGTAAATTACTCCTGCATCTAACCACTTGATGATTTCTTTCCTCACTACCTCTTGCATTAGGGGGTTTAAACTTCTTTGATGCTCAATACTCGGTTTATAGTCTTTGACTAGTTGAATTTTGTGAGTGCATATCCTGAGGGGTATGCCAATGATGTCTGCAATTGTCTATCCAATGGACCTTTTGAACTTCTTGAGAATCGAGACAAGGGCCTCTATTTGATCCTCACTCAAATCTACTGCAATAATCACAGGCAAAGTACTATTCTCTCCCAAGTATGCGTACTTTAGATGCGATGGTAATGCCTTTAACTCTAACTTCGGTGGGACTTCTACATAAGGCTTAGTATGTGGTGTTTCCTTATTGTATAAATCTAACTCCAATCTTGCTTGTCACCTCGGCCCAAATGACACCCCAAGAGCATTTATCATTTTCTCATTATCAGGAATGCTGTCACCATTGGAATTCATCAACACTACAACCAAAGGATCGACTTCGAGCCTTAATTCTATTGGGATCTCAACTTCACTGTCCTTACCCGTTGAAATCATTGAAATGACTTGGATTGTCTTGGCTCCTTATGTTGGGCATACAACCTAGTACACCTTGAAATAAACTCAAACAACAAAAACAAAAACAAAAGTAAAATACAAGATATTCTAGAAATCAACATTAGAACTAATTAATGGTGAATTCAAGTCAAAACCTAGACATATTCCTCGGCAACGGCGCCATAATTTTTGATGATGTTCATGCTCCAATAAGAAAGCGATCGCTATCAGCAATTAACCTAACCGAAGGTTAGGGTCGAATCCACAGGGAATAGGGGCTTGACTACAAGAGTCCACTATTAATCATTTCAAGCATAAATAACTAAAATCTCTAAATGGGGGTGGGTTGGAGGGTTTGTGATTCAAAAATGAAGTGAAATAAACACTAAACTAAGATGCGAGGAAACACCCAATTTTAGGGACAACTTGGAATTGTGTTCAGCATAGTTCGTTGACTCGATTTCCCTAGGAAACATAACTACAATTGGAAATTCGCATGCAGGATGGTAACTTAGGTTCTTCTAGCCCTATTGTGAAGGTGAAAGTCAAATTTCATCATGGTGCTTGGTCGGCCACCATGGTGTGCCAACTAACTGTTACCAATTATCCCAGTCAACCTCCCCTTGGTCAAGTTTGGTTGATTAGATGAGAACACATCAACCGAATCCTATCATCTACTTCCTTTTTCCTTCGTCACTACTTTGGTCGGGCTAGTGATAGTAGGCAGGGTTTGGTGTTGGCCACCACTAAATGACAATCATAATGAAGGGAAATAGACAATACATGCAAATCCCAATCGTAGAAATGCAATAAATCTAAGTTATTTCAAATTAACTACCTATGATTCCCACAACCCCAAGTTATGGGTGCTTGCTACTCATGGCTAAGGTAAAACAAGCACAAATGCAAATAAATGACATAGTTGAGAGTTTTAGCAAAAATAATGAAAATTGTAGACACCACAAGTTGCAAACCCAAAAGCTTGATTGATCAATAATGAGTATAAAGCAAGATTTGCAATTCCCAAAGTAGGTTTTATGATAAAAAATGATAAACTAATCTAAAACCCTAAAATATCCTTAAGAGAATATTCAAAGGCAAGTTCTATCTTCTCCCAATCTCCAATCCTCTTCTAAAAAAACTAACTTAAGTTATTTATAGTATTTACAAAGAAACCCTAAAAATTAACACAGAAAACACAGCTGGAAGCTAGTACACCTTGCAGGTATGACCCGTAGGGTGACCTACGAGTCGTAGTCGGGGTCTCATATCAGGCTCCTAGAATTTTGGACTAAACTGGTGCGACCCTCAGGTATGAGTCCTTACTTGAGCTATGACTCGTATGTTTTTCTCATAGTCTTGGCCTTTAGTTTTTGGTCCAACATTTTGGCTCTCTGATTCCTGCTGTGAGTCTATCTAAACAAGTCATAATGAGACTTATGACTCGTATGGTAGCCTTGTAGGGGTAACCTCCACTTAGCGAATTTCTGAATTTTTAGTCTCTGATTCCTGCTATGACACACCCTATGACTCGTAGTTTGGGCCAGGGCTCGTAGCTGTGCTCGTATGTCTTATGCTTCAGCAAAATCTGCAACTTTTCTTCAAAATCATGCCAACCTAGCTTTTCTGCAAGAATAACATAAAAATACAAAAACCATAAAAATTCGCATTAAGAACTCACAAAATCCCTTATTTTAGGCATCAAATGTGCTGTATTTTGACAGCACATCACGTTTTCCCCACCGCAAGGGATTCAGTTAGACTTAGTTAAACTCTGACCCACATCGATAAGACTGACATAAGAGTGGCTCTGATACTACCTGTAATGACCTAGCCAACACTATGAAGTATTGTTCGCTCTTGGGCCTAGCCCATCACGGATTTGTCCCTTTGGGCTCACCCCAAAAGGTGCCTCATAGTATATAGACCAGTCTTTTACTTATATACCCAACATCTCTTTTGTGTTCGCCGATGTGGGACTTCTAATCTCAAGATGGGTTGTTACTGATAACATTCAAACATACTCCTTTTTATAGTATATGGACGATTGTTAGCAATATATTTACCCAACTAAGAGTTAAGGTCGATCCCACAGGGAAAAAGTTGAAACAACTCTACTAGTTATCCTACTCCAGTCATTGATTCTATTTCCAGAAAACAAATAATGTGGAAATGTAAAATGTTTTTTTTAAATAACATCCTAACTATGAGTACGAATGCAAAAGATAAACTAAGGCTTAAACAGTTTAATGATGACTAGGGCTGTGGTCCCCATGACTCCTAACACGATTACCAATTTCGTTTAGTAAACCCGTTCATGATTGTGTATACAAGATCAAACAAGTTATGTAACTTTTGATCCTTATCATATGCATTTCATTCATCACCTTCCAGTCTCAGAATCTGTACTCTTTAACCCTTGTTATGGACCCCAGAATACTCTTACCTTCTGGTCTTAAGTACTTAGACTAGGTTAATAACCCTAAATTTCTATCTTAGATTTCTTTTCCTAATCACTACATCTCTCCCGAGCAGGTAATAAATACGGCTTACCCTAGTGCATCGACTCATTAAGGAAGAAGTTAAAGTGGAGAACACTACAATGCATATGACAAGCAATCCCGATGTTTACCCCAAATTTGTCTATCTCATTGAGTTATCATGGTTCCCATAACCCTACTTGTGAGTTTAGATTATCGAACTTGCAAGATCTTGAACAAGAAACAAAGAATCTAGAGATGAAAACTTAATTCAAAACTTTAAACGATAATCAAAGGCAAACTAAACGTTAAAGAAATATGCTCACTGTCCAACTATGTTTTGAAGGGATAATCACTGGAAAATTGTCATTTAATCATGTCTCCAGCAGCCCCAAAATGTGGGGTACAATATTGTTTTAAATGAATAATTAAAAGTCATATTTATACTAAATAAAACCTATCCTAAAATAATTAGGAAAATAATCCTAGTTGGACTAGTAAAGCTTAAACAATTCTGGACGATGTGGCCTTTCATGGAACAGACCACGCTTTATGGTAGTTTGCACATGTCATGCAACTTCTCCATGGTGTGCTACTTCGTGAAAATCCTATTCAAAATCAGCCCCTCTTCTCATACACCTTCATAATCTGTGAAGATGCACACAGATCTTGGAAGGCAATCATGAGACTTGACTTGACTTTTCTTCTTTTCTCACTGCCTAGGTGCTTCCCACGAGCACGCTTACAGTTTGTAGAATTCACCATGAGTCGTGGAAGGGGTCATGGTGAAGCGTTTGATGGCGTTCCTGGCATCCTCAACCTGGACAAGCAGGCTCACGACCAGTGAGGATCACTACGGGTCGTGAACGTGCCCGTGGTGTGTTCCTTGGCTCTTTTTCATTTCGTTTTGTCCTGCGCTGCTCCTGGAACATTTAGCTACTTCTTATCTTCATCTCCACACCAGCATATGAGTAACTTAAATGATCATAGAAAGTAGAAAACTTCCCAACATGACACAAACAACGCAACAACATGACTTGATCATTTTATCAGAGATAGCTTATGTTGTGTGCCTTGTAGCTTTTACTGATGCTTTGTTGTGATTCCCCAGTCCCCTAGCAGTGCCTCACCAACATTTGCACCATCAAATCAGTCCCCTAACTAACTGTAATCAGCTAGCAGCTCCTATAAATGACTTTTTCAATTTAACCTCTCACAAGTTTGCTTAGTTGCCATTGAGATTGATTAATACTTGTATATTGTAGCTTTGTTGCTATTTTTCTTTGCTGTCTGACCACAAACATATATCAAATGAGCGTATGGTGTGTCTAGATCATCCACTAGTGACTCCTTTAATGTTCAAGCCAATTTTAGCTCCAAACCACTTCAAATCAGTCCAACGTCCATAGATTCATGAGATTTTCATTTTCCTACAAAATAAACACAAAACACACATTAAACTAACAAATGCGCTTAAGAAATCATAATAATTCCATGTTTTAAGCACTGTAAAAGTCATTTTTTCATGACTCATCAGTTACATCCTGTCCATTCACGAGAGATGGAAGAAAAGTTGAGTCGGTTAGAGGCTTGAAGTAGTGGCGAAGATGTGAAAAATATATGGGATACTGCTGCTTGATGCATTAGAAGAGTAGCTATCGAGGTACTAGGGGTCTCGATAAGGACCTTTGGTGGACGTCAAGGCGATTGGTGGTGTAATGACGAAGTCCAAGGTAAAGTGAAAGCTAAGAAGATTGCTTACATGAAGTGGTTGAAGTGTAGGGATGAGGATTAAAAATGAAGGCTTAAGGAGTCCTATAAGATGGCAAAGGTAGAAGAGAAGATGGTGGTGACGAGTGCCAAGACTTCAGCATTTGAGCACCTATTATGGAGTTAAGTGAAAAAGGCGGGGACAAGAGATTGTATAGGCTCGCGAAAGAGAGAGGAAGGAAAGCTTACTACTTGGACCAATTGAAGTGCATCAAGGATGAAGAGGGTGAGGTGTTTGTGGATGAGACATCCATTAAGCTAAGGTGGCAAGCGTACTTTCATAAACTCTTACATGAAAAAGAATATAAGGATATTGAGTTGAGTGAGTTGGCACACTCTGAAAGGCAGTGAGATTTTGGCTATTGCGGGCGGTTTAGAGTTGCGGAGGTTAGATGTGCTATTAGTAGGATGAAGAGAGGGAGCGCGATAGGACTCGATGAAATTCCAGTAGATTTTTTGAAGAGCTTAGTCAAAGATGACATAGAGTGGTTGACTAGACTGTTCAATGCTATTATAAAGACTGCTAAGATGCCTGAGGAATGGAGAAGGATTACAACAATTTCATTTTAAAAGAACATGAGTGATATTCAAAATTGTAACGATTATAGGGGTATCAATTATTAAGCCACACTACGAAGGTATGGGAGAGAGCGGTAGAGGTGAGGGTAAGAAAAAGAGTGTCTATCATCCAAAGTAGTGGTGATATCGATGATGATGTCATGCACCATATTGTGGTAGCATGAATGAAATAGAGACTTCCCTCAGGAGTATTGTGTAATAAGAAGATACCACCTAAACTCAAAGGTAAGTTTTACAGGATGGTGGTTAGACCATCTTTGCTGTATAAGGTGGAGTGTTGGCCAATAAAGAACTCACATGTTTAGAAGATGCAGGTCGCGGAGATGAGGAAGTTAAGATAGATGTATGGACATACAAGGAGTGATAAAATTAGGAATAAGACCATTCAAGATGAGAGAAGTGAGACTGCGATGGTTTGGACATGTGCAAAGAAGAAGTACCAATGCTCCTGTTAAGAGGTGCGAGAGGTTAGATTTAGGAATTACAAATAGGATTAGAGGTAGACCGAAGAAGTATTGAAGGGAGGTGATTAGACAAGATATGGTGAAACTTCATGTCATCGAGGATATGACTTTAGATAGGAAGAAGTGAAGGTGGCGATTAGAGTAGCAGGCTAATAGGTTAGCAGGTGTTAGGTTGGTGTATGGCTGTGGGGTATAGTAGGGTAGTAGGTTTTGTCGTGTCTTTATATCATGTGTTGTCACTATCTGTCTTAGGTGTTAATTTTATTGTATGTACATAATATCATGTGCTTTTCGTTATTAGTTGCTCTTTCTGTTCCTTTTTCTTTTCCTTTCCTTTTTTCCATATCTAGTCTATTCTGCTTATGGATTTTTCAGATGAGGATTCCTAGAAATAACCACTCTACTTCTATGAGGTAGTGGTAATGTCTGCGTACATTCTACCCTCCCCAGACCCCACTTGTGGGATTCCACTGGGTATATTGTTGTTGTTGTTGTGTTTACTTAGTTTTTTGATCTTATACTAAATGAATGATAACAATGTTAACTAAAGTGAACCACCCACTATATTCAAATCCTGGATTCGCCACCGCCCACTATTAAACGTGAGACCAGACGTATAACCAGTTCTCCCAAAAATTGAGTTTCCTGAACCCAATATTTCAAATAAAAAATTGAGTTGTTGTATCCCATTACCACCATCATTTTGCATCAACAAAGATGAGTTGAGATAGTGGGGTTTGAACCCGAAGCTGTAAGTGGTGAAATTTTTGTTGAGTTGAACTTGCAAAATGGTCAATAGTAGTAGGTGGAGACATTGGTCCTTTTGGATTTGATATGGAACATTTTTTTGATGAACACGAGACATTCTTCCAAAATTTTTACAAGTATTTTTATTTGTCCTTCAAAAATTCTTTGTTGAGAACCAGTTGAGAATCCTCAATGAGTATACCTTTTCTCTTTTTGAGCTTTTCAATCGCCACTATGACATTTCTGAAAGAAGAAGAAAACCACAAGGTAAGTTGGACCATGGATATAATTATCGTCTCATCTCATTGTTAGTTAAGTGCGTTTGAAATGCATGACATAGATTAATTTGATGTAAAATATTTTTATTGCTAATTTATGAACGATAAAAAATTTTTTGAGTGTAAGATTGAGAATAATATTATTTCATTAATTAATAATCCTTAAAGAAAAATAAAAATTAGCAACAAATAACTCTTGTAATTAAACATTTATAAAAGATTGTTGCTAATCTAGTGTTTTGATAAAAATTTTGAGGACTAAAGATGAGAATAAGTTTTTCAAATGTTCATGACGAGATTGATGTAAAATTAAAATTTTGTTTTGATAAATGATTTTGATATATAATTAAAATTAACATTGCTATAAAAAATAGATGTCAAAAGTGTTTGATGAAATCAATCCAAGCAAAATATTTTCTAGTAACCAAGTACTAAAATAACTTAATAAAAATATTTTCTCACAAATAATTTTCCTTTACCAAACAAACATAAATGTGTGATACACATATTACCACTTTAATTTTTTAAAACATGTACCTGAAGATGGCTCGAGACATGCTTTTTGATAAGACCTGACAAGTTCATAACTTTAAGAATATCCGATGAATAGCATCCTACATATTCCATTAGAAAGCAACTTTGACTTAATAACTACTTCAATATTTCTAGATTTAGATGACGTACATGTAAATCTAATAGCCACAATTCATTAATTTTAATCAAATTGACGTCAGCTATAAGCATGAATTCGCACTATTCATGTTGCTACATAAATAAGAACAAATTATAGACAAAACTAGTTAATAGGGAGATAAATATACTACCTTCACCCAGTTGTTCCGTAGTTTCAATGAATTTGAAATGAAGATCATCCCATTTTATGCAGTTTCTACGCCTGACGGGCTTATTAATATTATTGCTTTGTTCCTTAGTAGTACTAGGCATATTCTTCTATCTTGCTTGTTCTTCATCTCCAACAATATTATTATCATCAACATTCACCTGATCTCCACATCTTCGAATCTTTTTATCAGTTTCTCGTTTTGTATCTTTTTCCCTCGATCAAATTGCCATAAATGTTTCACAATTTCTTTACCAAGTGACTTTTTTATGTAAAGGTAAGCTCTATAGTTCAAAGCCTTCTTTACTAAGACTTTATTGTATTCATCACATACAACTGCATAATAATATCGAGAAGCTAGCAATTAGAATATGATATACATTATTCAATAATTAATTTCACACACGTTCACTAACTTTTATCTATTATGACAATAAATTATAATAAAATAATCATTTTTAATATCACTAAATTTTATCTATATTGTTTTAAATATTCATGTCATATTAATCTAAAAATTATATGACTAGTTAATTTCAGGTAAGTTGACTGAATTTCATTCCTTAGATATTAATGTTACAAAATAACCATTATTCTGAAATAAAAAAAATTAGCAATGGATAATTTATATGACTAGGTAAGTTGACTGAATTTCATTCCTTAGATATTAATGTTACAAAATAACCATTATTCTGAAATTAAAAAAATTAGTAATGGATAATTTGTATCACTAAATAATAAAAAGATCACTAATTTTATTTAATAATGAATTATATGAAATTTGTGTAGCCACAGACTATTTGATAATAAAATTTATATATAATTAGCTTCTTATAGTGTATTAATTAAAATAATTTATGTTACCCACTATAACGGTAAGCAAATGATAGAATAAACACTTATAGAGTGAGATTATATTCAAGCTCACATCTTGAACCAAGAGTTCAAAACAATGTTGATCCAGTGAATTGACATTGATTATCATCACATCAATATTTTTCTTTCCTTTGAAGAGCATCGACATTGCCGTAAGAGCAGTAACTATATATATCCGTGCATCGACTCTGCATATGATGTAACGACAGTTACTGCTCTTATGGTAATGTCGATGCTCTTCAAAGGAAAGAAAAAATATTAATGTGATGATAATCAATGTCAATTCACCGGATCAACATTGCTTTGAACTCTTGGCTCATGTTGTGAGCTTGAATATAATCTCACTTTGTAATGTTTATTTTATCATTCACTTACTGTTACAGTGGGTAACATGAGTTATTTTGATTAATACACTATAATAAGCTAATTATCTATGAAATTTATTGTTACGTAGTCCGTGGCTAAACAAATTTCGTATAATTCATTATCAAATAAAACTAATGATCTTTTTATCTTTTAGTTACATAAATTATCCATTGCTATTTTTTTAAATTTCAAAATAATGGTTATTTTGTAACATTAATATCTAAGGAATGAAATTCAGTTAACTTACTTGAAATTAGCTAGTCATATAATGTTTAGATTAATATGACATGAATATTAAAAAAGTATATAGATAAAATTTAGTGATATTATAAATGATTGTTTTATTACATTATTACTGTCATAATAGATAAAATTTAGTGAAGGTGTGTGAAATTAAGTATCGAATAATGTATAACATATTCTAATTGCTAGCTTCTCGATATTATTATGCAGTTGTATGTGACAAATACAATAAAGTCTTAGCAAAGAAGGCTTTGAACTATGGAACTTATCTTTACATAAAAAAGCCACTTGGTGAAGAAATTGTGAAACATTTATGACAATTTGTATCGAGGCAAGAAATACAAAACGATAAACTGATAAAAAGATAGGAAACATATGGAGATCAGGTGAATGTTGATGGTAATAATATTGTTAGAGTTGAAGAACAAGCAGGAGAGAAGAATATGCCTAGAACTACTAAGGAGCAAAGAAAATAATATTACTAAGCCTGTCAGGCGTAAGAACTGCATAAAATGGAATAATGATCTTCATTTCAAATTTATGAAAGTTACGGAACAACTGGGTGGAAGAAGTATGCTTATCTCACTATTAACTACTTTTGTCTACAATTTATATTTATTTATATGACATGAATAGTGCGAATTCCTGCTTATAGCTAACGTCAATTTGATTAAAATTAACAAATTGTGACTATTATATTTACATTTACCTCGTCTTAATCTATAAATATTGAAGTAGCTATTAAGTTAAAGTTGCTTTCTAATGGAATATATTCGTTGGATATTTTTAAAGTTATGAACATGTCAGGTCTTGCCAAGAAGCATGTCTCGAGCCATCTTCAGGTATATGTTTTAAAAATTTAAAGTGGTAATATGTGTATCACACATTTATGTTTGTTCGATAAAGGAAAAATTATTTTCCAGAAAATACTTTTATTAAGTTATTTTAGTACTTGGTTACTAGAAAATAATTTGCTTGGGTTGATTTCATCAAATACTTTTGACATCTATTTTTTTTTTATAACAATCTTAATTTTAATTATATATCAAAATCATTTATCAAAACAAAATTTTAATTTTATATTTTGAAAATTATTCTCATCTTTAGTCCTCAAAATTTTTATGAAAACACTAGATTAACAATAATCTTTTATAAATGTTTAGTGACAAGAATTTTTTGTTGCTAATTTTTCTTTTTCTTTAAGGACTATTATTTAATGAAATAATATAATTCTCAATCTTACATTCCAAAATTTTTTTCACGTTCATAAATTAGCAATAAAAGTTTATATTAAAATGATTTGTGTCATGCATTTCAAACGCACCTAACTAACATTGAGATGAGACAATAATTATATCCATGGTCCAACTCACCTTGTGGTTTTCTTCTTCTTTCAGAAATGTTGTAATGGCGATTGGAGAGCTCATAAATAGCGAAGGTATACTCATCGAGGATCCTCCACTGGTTTTCAACAAAGAAACAGGAATAAGACATCATTAGAAAGGACACAATGAAATGCTTGTAAAATTTTTGAAAGAATGCCTCGTCTTCATAAAAAAATGTTCCAAATCAAATCCCAAAAGGGACAAATTCTCCACCTGCTACTATTATGCTTTTACAAGTTCAACTCAACAACAACTTCATCACCCACAACTTCAGGTTCAACCCCACTATCTCAATCCATCTTTGTCGGCACAAAATGATGGTGGTAGTGGAATAGAACAACACAATTTGTTATTTGAAATGTTGGGTTCAGAAAACTCGATTTTTGGGAGAACTAATTATACGTCTGGTCTAACATTTAATAGTAGGTATCATCAAGATTTAGTATGGTGTAACACCTAGTAAAATTACCAAAATATCCCTAGAGAAAAAATCTGCGTGTAATGCGTCTTTCCATGCTCCGATGGCCGAGGCTAGATATGCGATTAACATTTTTAGAGTAATCATATCAAAAGATAATTTTATGATGCAAAAATAATTTTCAGTGAGGGTGCACGACGGGCACCTACCACGGACCAACACTTAATTTTTGTCCAAAAATTTTCTATGGGATTAGAAAACTCGTTCGAATAATTTTCAGCGAAAACCCCCAAAAATACATAGGGTCCACGTTGCAGACCCCATATCCCGAGGCAAAAATTTTTCTTTAGTTTCATGAGGAGCATTCCAGACCTTTCTCAACCCCTCCTAAACTCAAAATACAACCTAAGTGGATCGTTTTGAGCATTAAAAGAGTTTTAAACCCCATCCTAAGTCCTTTATAAGTTCATGAAAAAGACTAGGGGTAAAGAGAAGAGAAGAGGAGCGAGGAATTGAGGAGTTTGAGGAGAGTTCTTAAGTATTGATTGTCAAAAGCTTCACACCAGGTATGTAAGGCTAAACTAAAGCATGAGATTGTTCTCCCATGTGCCCCATTGATGGTAATAGAGGAGTTGAGAGTCCATGAGTCTCCATATATGTTTCTTGAAAAACTTTCTTAATTATTTTGTTGAAAATTATACTTATTACATGTATTTTTGTATTTTGATGATCATCATACACTTGTTTTTCTTGAATTGAATATTTTTCAAGAGATATTATATAAATCCTATATGCTGATTTGTGAAAGCATGCATGAATGAACCTAGGGACGAAGTCTAGAACCTTGAATTGAGTATGTTGATGGTAATCTTGGTGTGAGTATGAGGTTGAGTTAGTTAAGCTTGATGGTTCTACAAGTCTTCATAAGTGAGTTCTTGAGTTTTGTCTAAATGACTTCTTCTAAAATGATGATATGAGTCCTTGAGTTCTTAATGAGAATTGAGTTAACTGAGATGAGTTAAAGTCCACAAAAACAATAGAGGACTTTAGAGTTGAGTTAATGAGTTGATGAGAATCTCCATGAGACTGATTGAGTTGATGAGTGCCTCTAAGAGGCTAGATTGAGTCTTGGGAGGAGTATCGAGCACCGAAATATGTAAGAGTGAGTCCCACTCATACTCATTAACTATGTGGCCAAGCATAGGATGAGGACTGAACCATTACATCATATGGTCCCCTTTTGAGGTAAGGTCCCTGAAAGCAATAGAGAATTTTAGAGGTAGATCCCTTGTGGATCATAGGCGTTCCTTACCCGACAAGTACGGAACGACTGAGGAAACATCAGCGGGATTGTTGTAAAATCACTAGCTCATAAGTGATTATTGTCGGATAAGAAAAACTACAAGAAAGTTCCCAGCTTCAGTACTTTGAGTTAAGTCGAGTCGAGTTGAGTTCCATTGAGATGATTTGAGTTGAGTTAATTGATGAGGTTTGATTGGTTGATGGGTCACTTGTCTACTCTTTATTCTTGCTTTAGGTATACATTTAGCATTCTGATTGAGTATTATTTTGAGTTGATGTTGTTTCTATATTATTTTACCTGTTTCTGTTTTATTCAACTATTTTATATACCAATACATTCCATATACTTATGTCCCCTTTTGGATAACATAGTTTTATGACACAGAAGCAGGTGATATCGCCCAAGTTACACCTCTTTTTTAGAGGATAAAGTGGTCGCTGTCAAGAAATAGAACCTAACAAAGGTCATAGTCGAACCCACAGTGAATACGTAGACTCAAAAGAATTCACCAATTTGCAATCAAATGGTTAGCCAACTTACTTCCCCAAAGGGGGAAGGGGGTTTACAATAATCAATAAGAAATATAACTAAACTAACGATCACAAGAGAGAACTCAATATGGAGAGAAACTAGGGTATTGTGTTCCTCATGATTCCCCAACTCAGTATCACCATATAACCTAATTGTTTTTGTAGTGTAAGCATGCAGGATGGTAAATTATATTCACCAAGCCCTTTGGTCAAAGGTGAGAGGTGAATTTCACTATATGGCTTGGACTATCTCCATAGTATGCATTACTAAGGCTTATCTATTAGTCCTAGTGCAACCTCCCCTTAGCCCAGTTTGGTTGACTAAACGAGAACACATCGAATCCTGTTAATTAATCTCTTTTGTTATTCATTACTACCTTGGTCTAGTTAGTAACACTAGGTGAATTCTAATGTTGGCCACTACTAGAAGACATGCAAAATGAAGAGAATTAATTAATACATGCATATACACCTTCTTAGAATAATGAATTATCTAGATTTACTTTTTTAGTTGTTCATGGTTCCCATAACCCTAGTTGTGGATTTGGCTACTCATGCTATGTGTAGATGCAAGAATTATGAATTGATAAAATATAATTGAACACTTACACAATAGAACTAAGAACAAGCAACTCCAACTTCAATAAGAATCACAAGCTTAAGGATGAAATTCAAACAAAAGTATTCTTAAATACTCACCAATACGATCTTACAATTTTCTCTAGGCAAAAACCTCTAAAAAATAACCTAAAAAACCTATTTATAATAATTAAAATTTAAGTCCTAAATAAATTAGGAAAACTAATCGGCATGCCATATGAAAGGTGTTTTATAGGTCGTATTACATTCCACGACCCGTAATCGGGGTCTCGTACTCAGCTGTTGGGAATTTGGGCTTCAACTCTATGACACCCCTCTATGACTCATAAAGTGATTTATGACCCCTAAAGGGGGTTTCATCTAATGAAATTCCTGAAAGTCCAAGTCTCTGATCCTCAGGGTACGAACCATCTTCTACAACTCGTAAAACCTTCTATAACTCATCTACATGTTCGTAGAATAAAATTTAGAAAACATCTCCTCTCTAGAATTGTCCATGAAACCACCCTACGGCTCGTAGAATGATCTATGACCTATAAAGTGTCTCGTATAATAGCAAAAGTCAACAACTTTTGCAATTTTCCCCAAAATCAAGGCCAACCTATAATCCTTCAAATATAAACACAAAAATACATAAAACCAACTAACATCGCATTGAGAACACACAAAATTCTAAGTTTTAAGCATCAAGAGTGTTGTATTTTAGCAGTACATCAACACCCTCAACTTAAAATTATTGCTTGTTCTCAAGCGATGAACTCAATCTATATAGATAATACAGTAACACACAGACCTCAACCCAATGGTATACATCACATAAATCTTAGATTCAAACACCCACACTAACTTTTCAAAACAGGATCAAATAGCTATTTAGCAAACCAGTACAGACTGGTGCATATGACAACATAACTATGACAAGCAAGGGATTATCAACAATCCACAATCACTGAACAAGTCTACTGCTAACGATGCAATGCAAGTGCCCACACAAAAGAAGTCTCTTGTTTAAAACTCAATGATGTTTTCATGCTTAACCTTAGGACTATGAAAAATTACTCACTCAAAATATTCATGTACAATGTCTAAGACCATAGGCTTGCCCCTATACTCATGACCTAGATCTTGAAGTAACTGGACTAGGATCATTTTAGGACTTTCTAGGCTGGTAACATAGGCTCAGGGGCTTTGGTATGATATTATGAGAAAATAGTGAGTAAAGGCCCTCTTGTTGCGGGGTGGTCCGCTCAGCAGTAATACTCTGTCCGAAGGGGGTAGCACCCCTCATCTTCTCCAACTCTCAAGCTCGTCGTACCTCCTCATCCTGTCTCAACCTCCTCAAGACACGCTCGAGCTCCTCATCCACTTTCATCCCCGCCTGAAATCATACAATATCAAGATCATTGTCCGGGTAAGGTCTCTTTCCGTGGGAAGGCTGTACGGGCTCATTAGGAGCAAATAAATCAACCATTGACACTGGAGGCATAGTTGTTGGTAGTGCAACTAGTGCCGCGAGTGCTACTATCATAAAGATCGAAAAGAAAGTTCAGGTTTGAATTCCAATATCAGCTCGAAGCTGCAGGATCTCCATCTGCGTAGTTGACAAATTGTCATGCCTCGGAAGGGTACCCTAGCATAACTGACACTCAGAGACTATTGCTACACCCCAATTGAACCACTTGGACTCATCACATTCATAAATTTATACATTATACTAATCAACGGAAGACATAAGGGAATAAATGGGCATATCGTCATCTAGTGTCAAAATAATCTTATAATAAAAGACTAGTAGGAAGAACTAGCTCAGCATCTTACATCAACATTAACTCTAGTCTATGAAACCTCTATCACTATTAGGTGGTGCCAATGAAAGACCCATGACTACCTCAATCAAAATAAAGATCAAACAAAAGCTAACTCTAAAGCAAGATAAAAACGGGTGATGAACCCTCCGATGTAGGGGAGGCACACCAATCTGCTAAACATTTCAAGATCCTCAACGGTGTACCTGTTGATGACCTTTATCCTGTGTATCTACATCATAACACGATGCAGTCCAAAAGGGGATGTCAGTTAGTGGAATGTATTGGTATGTAAAATAGTTGAATGAAATCGTAACAGGTAGAACAATATAGATATAATAATCAATATCAAGGATAGTAAAACTCAACATGTCAAATGTCTATCTAAAGCAAGAATAAAGAGTAGACATGTGACCCACCAACCCATCAACCTATCGTTCAAATCAGACTCATCTCAGAAGGTCTCATCTCAACCGAGATTACTCTGTTTGGGAAAATCAACTAACCAAGTCCTATTGTTTCAGGACAATAAAGTGAGGACCTGTCTGACTCTAACAGACTTAATCCATAGAATGAGAACTTGTCTGACTCTAACAGACTTAGCCCTCGAGTGAGAACTTATCCGAATCTAACGGACTTAGCCCTCAAATGGGAACTCATCTGACTCTAACGGACTTAACCTTCAAGATAGGGACTTGTCCGACTCTAACAGACTTGGTTCACTCCTTATCTCAATTTAATTATCTCAACTTAGACTCGTAGAGACTCATTATCTCATTAACTCAAACTATAGATTCTCTATTGATTTCAGGGACTTTAGCCCATCTTAATTAACTCAAAGACTCAGACCATCATTTAGAAGAAGTCATTTAGACAAGACTCAAGAACTCAATTATGAAGACTCATAGGATCATCAAGCTCAACTAACTCAACCTCATACTCATGTTAAGATTTCGATCAACATACTCAAGTCAAGGCTTTAGACTCCATCCCTAGGTTCATTCATGCATACTTTGAAAAAATAACATATAGGGTTTATACAGTATCTCATGAAAAATATTCAATTCAAGAAAAAAAGTTTATGATGATCACCAACATATGAAAATACATATAATAAATATATTTTTCTCAAGAAAATAATCAAGAATCATGCGTGTAGACTCAAGAACTTTCAACTCTCACCTAAGACCATCTATGGGACACATGGGAGAATAATTCCATGCTTTTAGTTTAGCCTTACATACCTAGGATGAAAACAATGCGAATCCTCACAAGAATTTGACCTCATTCCCAAGATCTCAAACTTCTCTTCTCTTTCTCTCTCTCAAAACTCTCACCTTTGGAGGCTGAAAAATGGGTTTAGAAACCCTTATATCATAGAAAAATGATCTTATAATCGTTTATAGGACTTGGGAGAGGTTGAAGATTTAAAAACATATCCTTTCCAAAATAAAAGAATAAAATTCCATCCTGTATGACCATGTCCGCGTCGCGCCTGGCGTGCGGACATGTGTTATTTTGGTGAATATTCTCAAAACACGTTGAAAAACCGATTTCCAGGAAAAATACACATAAAATGCGTTTGTTAAGTAAGTTTATGTATAAATTTTCATAAATCACTTTCCGACCGATTTTTCAATCTCGTAGAAATATTTTTCTTTAAAAAACAAGTGTTGTTATGCATCCCAGGCGCGTCGTGCCTTGGGCGCACCAACATTGTCCCAAAATTAATTAGCGAAAATTATTTTCCAACCCGATTGCTCTAAAATCAGGTTGAGCCTATTTTCCCACTCGCTTTTTGCGCTGATTGCAAATCCGGTCTCAAATTTCCCATCGAAACTTTGGAAGACGCGTTATGCACGCGATTATGTTTTAGGGGAGTTTTGGTAATTTTACGAGGTGTCACATCATCTCCCCCTTGGGATCGTTCATCCTCGAATGATGAGTAAAGGTGGATATCAAGTCATAATAGACTCAAAATGCATCTCAACATTCACATCTATCAATCAATCTCTCGATTCTATCTCAATCAACAACCAACTCTACTCAAACTCAAGATAGACAGTCAACTCAAGAAAAGACAATCAATTTAGTTAGAGATAATGAAATTTCCTTCAACATTCTCATCATTAGGCACAAATAACGGTCAATACTCCTTTCAAAACTCAGTCAACCAATCTGGACAGTCACAAGTCACTCAAAATAGGCAAATCGGTTCAGATCAAGAGTAGAGATACTCTTTTAGAAATTTTTACAATTAAACACGAAAGGAACATTGGAACTCAATCAATTCGAATCATTCAAGTACTTCGACAATCAGTCCTTCGAACTTAGGAAGGAAACCATCAACACTAATAAAGAACAGGACTATCGATACATAAGACTCTATGTATACTCTCAAGCTTAGCAGCTTGTCTCTATTATACTCCCTTTCATGACACTACACTCCATCAACTTAAGCTCATAACTCCTATTCAAAACTCCACCTATCTACATCCCTTATTCCCTTCAAGCTTATCTCTCAGCTCAAGGTGCTATTGAAAAGATGATCATACTTACACCAATCTAACCTTTCAAAATTTATATCTCATATTTCTATAGTGACCTTTACTTTGAAAATATAACTCATTCTCATCACTCTAATACACTCACATAATGAAATTTACATATTAAAGCCTATCACTCTAATCACTTCATGTACTCATTAAGGTCAATTTTACTAGAGGATCTTTAACCTACCATAGTACATCTACATCCTCAATCGTATGCACTCTTATTATGAGATTCCTTCACTTATCTATTGGACTCATCACAATATCTCTAATTCCTCCTCCACGCCTATAAACTAAAAAGAAAACAATGTCGCCTCATTATCAGAATCAAGAACATTCATTCTTTCTCATCAACCCTCACTCCTCTAATATCATCAACATTTCTATCAACACTGAAAGACAGGATCACTAAAAAGGCTTTGAACGAAGGTCATTAGCACAATTCAGTTGACAAATCTTATTTGAGAATGATAATAATGACGTATAGTCTCTCTCATCTATCAAGACTCATTCTCAGTTTACTGAACTATACGTGGTGTAAAACTTAGGTCATATTTCATTCACCATAGAGTTTGAAACTCTTAGATCGGTTAGCTAAGATTAGAATGTCAAATGTCTATCTAAAAATAGGAACCTGTCCGTCTTAAACAGAATTTGTTCACGGCATAGGGACCTGTCTAACTTTAATAAACTTAGTTCATAAAATTGGGACTTGTTCGACTCTAACGGACTTAGTCTACTTTACACTTTAATTTACTCTTACCTATTTATTGCATGTCATAAGGTCTCACCTCTTTTCTCTTCCTTATCTTTACCCTTATGTGACACAAGTACAACACCATAATCACCATAAGGATATATTCACTCCTCCTCATGTATCTTCACTCTTAGTCAGCTATCATCAACATCACTATCTGGACCTGACAGAACTCATCATCTCCCCCTTTGGCGAGACCTATATCTACTACCTCTCCACACAAGAACAAGCATGATTATACATCTGAAACCTGATACTCTAACTCCTTCCATGTACATGGGCATAACAAGCGTAAGGCTAGTCCGAGCATGAAATGACATTGAAATCATTCACATCCAACTCAAATAGATCGACTATGGCACCTCTATAGTAGACAGGAATGGTGCAATCACCATCGGTTCACTCAATCAGGATAAACTCATTTGTATAAGACTTAGACTATAATGGAGAACTCATCATCATCTATCCATAAGCCCTGATTGACTCATTTACTAAGGATGACAAAGAACGCTTACATCAACCTACTCCACATTGACAACTCAAAATATTGTATAGATTCTTATAATAGTCATAATTTAGAGCTTCATACATCTTTAAACAATCATGGGTACGTATCTCAAGCCTCTTATTATCTAACTAAGCTCATAACTTGATGAGTCTCATGAACTCTCATTAAA